>JAVJIF010016013.1:0-88677 GCA_038442645.1 Agave tequilana | reverse complement strand
AGATTCTATCTCCCGTCCTCTAAGCGGCATTTTGCTTTTGTCTTCCTTCGCGAGCGCGACTCAGGTTCGGAAGATGGCGTGGGGCGTGAGTCAAACGCCGGTCTGTAAGTGTCGGGAGGTTGACATTCCAGTCCGGCTACTCGAGGGCGGGCCATCCTCGTAGCATAATGGTGCTATACCCTGGGAAGGTATCGCGGGCACATTCCAGTAGGAGAAACACAGCTGCGGCGCCGACCTTTGGCACTCAGTTCTGCGAAGTTGACGGGAATTACCCCGCCACCGATTTCAGACTCCCGGTTGGGTCCACCCTCCTAGGTCCGTGGTGGGCGGAGTTTGACCAACTATATCCTCACTCATTTTGAGGGGATTTAGAGAGGTTAAACTCCATGAGGCCGTCAGGGCGACCTGCTACGGCATTGAGATGAAGGTGGCGTGCTTCTAACGCAATCCTTGAGTTGTATTGCCCGGCCTCGGGGACTTTCTTCACCCCAGTTGGTGAGTTGGGCATGGCCCTGCACGAGATGCGGGAGATCTCTGCTTTGCCCTTCGGTGTCTCTTCCATACGAAGAGTACTTTCCCTGTGAGGCAGAGTTGGCTATTCTGGAGAAGCAGGAGCCTGCTCTGCTCGAGACATATCGGGGAATTGATGTGCCACTTGCACATTTGCTCCAGCATCCACACTGGTGGCAAGTAGCTCGAAGAGCTTGAAGAGCTGGGGGAACTACTTGTTCCCGGATATGACTAGTGCGCCTGAGGCAGCTCATTGCGGAGTTGCTGAAGAAGACATCTTGGCACGGATGGAGGTGCATGCTGAAAGGACATCGTCGTGGCAGAAGATGATGGTCCTTTCGAGAAGGGTGATGTTTCTTCGGAGCTTTCCCATCAGGCCCGTCGGCCTATGTCTCGCAAGGCGTTGCTGGCCGGCTTCTAACCATCTGGTTAAAGAAATGTGTCGTGCCTTCTTCTTCGGGTGACATCGTCCACCCGACTGTGCTGCTGCCTGCCGTCCGCTTGTTCATGGCCACCGTCTGGGTCTTCTCCTACCAGGTGTGTTTATTCAGAGGGGCCTTCGTGCACTGACGGAGGCTTTCTGCAGGCCAATGGCGTCAAGGCGAGGGAAGGGTGCCGTCCTGCCTTGTGATGGACCCAATCCTAGGGTAGGTTTACCGTACACCTACTTGTGGCGTGGTTCGCCTTGCACTGCCCCAGTTTGATTGGAGCTGGGGAAGACCCTCCGCAGGTGTTCAAACGGCGCTTCTTCTCCGTCGCTTTGAAGGCCGTTCGTGGCAGAAAACTTATGTGGCCGAGGCCCGTAAGTTAGTGGCGTCGTTATGACGCTTATAGCCTGTTCCGTTGTTTTCCTCGCCTGCGGGTTGCAGGATACAAACGAGGAATTCCATGATGTGGAGTCAGGTCGGTCTCCCCATGAGTCGGGGTGTTTTCGAGTGGCTGGTCTGTATCCCCTCGCATTTGCTGTACAGGAGTGGGGATACCTGCTACCTGGAGCCCTAACGTCCCGAGCCGGTTTGCCCGCCAATTTGGGTATGACCAGTTGTATGTGGGCAACCCCAATCCGGACCTGGCTTTCATGGGAGCCTCATTGATGGGGCTCGTGTTGGCGGTTCTTTACCGCGAATGACACTGGAGCGTGGCTATGCACGCCGCTGAGGGATCCCGGCCTTTGGACGCCCTGTGTTTCTTCAATGGTATGCGGCTTCGAACTCCACGCCTGCTGGGTTTAATGCCAACCGTTCGGTGTGAAGTTAATTTCTCATCGGATGGCAGAAGGCTTCTGATAAGATGGAGGGCAAACGAGTCCGTGTTCCTGGCATAGAGGAGTTCTCGCTGTAGATGACAGCGGGCTTCTGATGCGGGAAGCCCTTATTTCGAGGCAGAGACAAGGCTGATGCCCACGAAACTGATATTCGTGAAGCCGGTCTGGTGTAGTGGGGACAGCTCCCTCACAACATGTGGAGGAAGGTGGAAGAAGAGGACTCTGATGTCCACTTCAAAGGAAGCGTGTGAGTGGATCCCGTAGGAAGTCGTCGGCGAAGAGGCCCCGTCGCCAGACTCCTACCATCGTGGTAGGGGTGAGCCCTCTGCTGCGCCTCCTTCTGCTGCTCCATTAGTGGCTGAGCCGTCGGTTGCTGAACCGACTACTGGTAAGGTTGGCCCCCCATCTAATATGCCTTCAGCGCACTTTAATAACTCATCATTTGCTTTTTGTTGCAGGAGCTGAGGAGCTGGGGAGCAGGGGACCAGTATGATCCTCTATTCGCCTATAGGGCTTGCAGCCAGCTCTTCCGCTCACTCGCAAGAGTCCTGGGGTGGCGCAGCTGATGTCGGTCCTTCGGTGTTGGGACCTCCAAGGAAGTCCTGTGGAATCAAGCTCTGTTGAGTGGTCTGCAGGGGACTCGGCGGGTGAGAGCGGGCCGCCATTTTGTTCGAGTCTGGTAAGAAATTTGCGATGGGACCCTTGGATTCCGATGTGCTGACGAGGTGACATCCGGCCTTCGGTATGACTACGATCTCTTGGTCTTCGCCTGTTTGCTGCGTCCTCCTTTTTTGACCTTGGTTTTGTTGTTCAGGTATTCGTCCCCAAGGTGCATCAGCTTCGAAGGAAGCGGAGGGTCCTCCTAAGAGGTTAGAGGGCGAGTCGAGTGCTTCGACCGCGGCGGATGCTTCTGTGTTGGACGCGCTGTATGGCGACTTTCCTTCTTATCAGCCCACGTCAGCTGAAAGGCGAGAGGCTGAAGGGGCGGCAGTCCGGAGGTATCCTCACCCTCAATCACATCACCGAGTGAGGTGCCGGCAATTTTTGCCCAGTGCGGGGCTGAGGGTAATCGCGGACCCTAGTTCCCCGACTTTGATTGTCGAGCCTGCTGTTCAGGAGGTGTTGTCAGTCCTTCCTCCACGGTGGCTGGCGTGCTGGTGTCGCTGAGACTCCGCCGAGGTCACCTTTGGCTTGCCCTGCTGCTGTCAATGTTCCCGCTTCTTCTTCTGCGGCGGTGTCGACTGGGTTGGTAGATTGCTCCGAGGTTATCTCAAGGGTTGATGAGCTGAGAATGATTTCATCGGTAATCTGGTCGACAGCTTCTATACATTTGGAGCAGACTATCGGTCTAGTCTTGAAGGGCTCGCCTGTGCCATTCTCGAAGCTGAAGATGGTTCTCTCCCGTGGCATTGAGTGTATCCGGGATTTTGAGGGGTACCATCAAGCTGCTGCTCTAGAGCTCCTGGTAGATGATCTTGAGAAGACGTGGAGGAATGGCGCCATTTCCATCGTTCCGACGCAGCGTCTTTGGCTGATGAACGGCTCACACGTCTTGTCGCCCAGAGGCGCGAGGCTCAGCTCGCCGCTCAAGAGGCTGCTGAGGCTATCTCCTCTGACTTGAAGTCCTTGGAGACAGAGGAAGCAGAGGTTGGGAGTGCAATTGACGCTTCCAACAGTTGCTCTTCTTGATGCCGAAGATAAGGTTAAGAGGGCTGAAGAGATGATCCGGAAAGGCAAATCTCCTCTTATCCAAGGCTACACAAATGCGTCATGAGAGTCTGCGCGGCTTGAGCAGCTCAGGGCTCGGAGTGAGGAACTGGCGCGGCAGAAGTCGTCACAGAGGGCGACTTTGGCGGAGGTCAGGCTCGTCTGGCTCAGGCGGTGGACTTCGATGAGGCTGGAGCTAAGATCACAGGCGCTGGCCCAGGCTGCTAGATACAGGAGGACGAGGCTGGCTTCGCTCGGAGATCGGATCGATCTTATCATGTACGCCTATAGGCTCCTCCATGTATCCCATCCTTTTGGAATTAATAAAAATTCTTTCTTTTGACTTCTGCTGTTTGGATAATGAGACATGACTGTCTGTTGGTTCAGAGGTCCTGCAATGACATACCAATTGAGATGTTTGCCAGTCTCGAAGTTAGCCCTTTGCAGGGCTAAAGGGGAGATACTTGCCTTTTATAAATGTCAGCAAGCATCGAGATTGAGACTTAGCTGTCTGCTGGTTCAGAGGTCGCAATGACGTAACCATTGAGACTCCACTAAGCTCAATGATAGATGAAACTTGGCTATCTGCCAGTTCAGAGGTCGCAATGACGTAACTGGTTGAGAAGCCCCCAAGCTCAAAATAGGTGATACTCGTCTTTTGTAATGTCACGAGTATCGAGACCTGTCTTTTGTAAATGTCAACAGGACTCGGGATTGAGACTTAGCTGTCTGCTGGTTCAGAGGTCGCAATGACGTAACCAATTGAGACGCCACTAGGCTCAATGATAGATGAACTTGGCTATCTGCCAGTTCAGAGGTCGCAATGACGTAACTGGTTGAGAAGCCACCAAGCTCAAAATAGGTGATACTAGTCTTTTGTAAATGTCACGAGTATCGAGACCTGTCTTTTGTAAATGTCAACAGGACTCGGGATTGAGACTTAGCTGTCTGCTGGTTCAGAGGTCGCAATGACGTAACCAATTGAGACGCCACTAAGCTTCGAAATTGCAATGGAGTTTGGGAAAGTCTCGTTTTCGCGGGGAGAAACGAGGGAATCACTGTCATAGGTTTAATGTTAACGTAACAGCGAGATATATATGTGGTCCTACTCCATTCTATGGATGAGAATTGGTAGGTGATTTTGGTGGTCTCATTCTCACGGGGAGAAACGAGGGGATTGCTGTCATAGGTTTAATGTTAACATAACAGCGGAATATATGTGGTCCTACCATTCTATGGATGAGAATTGGTAGGTGATTCTAGAGAGGGAATCAAATGGGAGCAGGTCCCTTAGGATTTTTAGCAAACCCCCAGCTATCAACGAGTTTGATGGAGCTTGGAAAAGAGAGTTCTCTTTGTGCGCATTCCGGATGCGCGGATCTCGATCAGAGGTGTAATGTTAACCTGATCGAGAGAGAGATCCTTGATTAAGGATAATACTTCTTTAAGAATTTGCCATTGATCGGCATCATGAGGAGGTCGCCATCTGCAGTTGTAAGGCGGTATGCTCCGTTTGAAAGACTGTCTCTATCACAAACGGTCCTTCCCATTTAGGCTGAAATTTGCCTTTGGTCTTATGCGTCATGATCATGGTCGTCTGACGGCTAAGACCAGGTCTCCTTTCTGGAAGACTCTCTGCTTGACCTTCTTATTGAAGGCTTTTGACATCCGAGCCTGATATAGCTCGATGTGTTGCTGAGCTTGTAGCCGCTTCTCGTCTAGGGCTTCGAGCTCTTGAAGACGCAGGCGATCATTGTCTTCTGATGTCATCTTTGTAGTCAAGGCTACTCGCAATGATGGCACCTGGATTTCCAATGGGATGACCGCTTCGCACCCATATACCAGGGAAAAGGCGTATTGCCTGTCGGTGTCCGAACCGTAGTCCGGTAGGCCCAAAGGCATTCGCCGAGCTTTTCGTCCCAATCTCGCTTGTTCGAGGAGACAAACTTCTTGAGCAGCTTGATGATTGTCTTGTTGAATGCCTCTGCCAAGCCGTTGGCGGTAGGATTGTAGGCGGTTGAAGCCACATTCTGAATTCGGTATTTATCACAGAACCGATAGAACCCTTGGCTTGCGAATTGGGGACTATTGTCATGGATGATCCGTCTGGGTACAACCGAATCGATGGATGACATGGTGTTTGATGAAGCTAATCAGATTGGAGGTTTTAACTTCGGCCAACGGTGTGGCCTCTGCTGCCCATTTTGAGAAGTAATCGGTTATTGCCAGGATACCGGTGACCTCTTGCCGAAGAGGGACTGATTGGCCCTACGACATCGATCCCCATGCTTCAAAGGCCATGAAGCAGCAGTAGGGTGGAGCAATTCCGAAGGTTGGTGAATGAAGTCTGCATGGACTTGGCACGCTTTACACCTTCGTGCATATTGGGTGGCATCGGCCATCATGGTCGGCCAGTAGTACCCAAGCCTGTGCAGCCTGTCTTTAAGCTTTGGACCCGGCTGGTGAGCTCCGCAAATGCCGTCGTGCGCTTCTTGGAGCGCTTCCTGTGCCTCTGAATGAGAGAGATAACGAGAGGAGGACACCGTCATATGAACGACGGTAAAGTGTCTTCAAGGTTGGATCATAGTGGAACGGAGCGACCTTCGTCTGATGGACGCCGCTTCTTTGGGATCGTCTGGAAGCAGACCGTGCAGAGCGTAGTCATGAGAGGGAAGCGCCAATCCCTCAGCTCAAGACCCACGAGATATTATGGACCTCTTGGATCCTCAGCATATGCTTGGAGCATACGAGATGCCGGGTTGCGACTGTGAGGTGATACTCGTGTCGGCCGATAAGGCTAGCGTTGTTGCTAATGCAGCGAGGGCATCCGCCTTGGTATTTTGAGATCGGGACACGTGCCCATGTAGAAGCCTTCAAATAGGCTAGCCAATTCGATGGCTGTATGGTAATAGGGCACCAAATCCTCATGGCGACTTCGTATTCGCCTTTAACCTGATTGATGATCAGTTTTGAATCGCCGTAAGCTTCGAGGTAGCGTACCCCCATTCCCTGGGCGAGCTGGAGGCCGATGAGCAGAGCATTATATTCCGCTACATTATTATAGCATGATTCTGTCAAGGAGAATGCTCTGGAAGGATATGATCCTGTGGGGAGATGAACACAACCCCCACTCCGGCAATAATCTTCCCTTTGGGGCCCATCCGCGATGCTCCATCGAAGAACATCTGCCACACTTCCTCCGCTGAGGTTGCATTAGACTCGAAGACTTCATCAGGAATGTCTTCGTGAAGTTTTGAATGTTCTGGAACTGGATGAGCAGCTAAGAATTCTGCAAGGGCCTGGCCTTTAACTGCCTTCTGAGGAGTAAAGGTCATGTCGTATTGAGACAACAGAAGTGCCCATTTAGCCACCTTGAATTCAGCGACCCTGGCTTCGTCATGAGAAGACGTAAAGGGTTCACCCTGGAGATGACATGTATGGTTTGGCCACCAATAATGTCGTGTCTTCTGGACAGCGAAGACGAGAGCTAACAAACTCTTTCTCAATAGGATTGTAGCGAGATTCCGCTCCTATGAGAGTCCTGCTCAGATAATAAATGGCCTGCTCATGGCCATTGTCGTTCTTCTGAGCGAGGAGGGCACCGAGGGAATAGTCCAGAGCTTTTACATAAAGCAAGAATGGTTTCCCTGATGTAGGGGCCACTAAGACCGGAGGTTTTGTGAGATACCTCTTAATGTCTTCATAGGCTTCTTGACAAGCTTGGTCCCATATGAAGGCAGTACCCTTTTTCATGAGACGGGTAAAGGGCTGGCAACGGCCCAAAAGATTTGCTATGAATCTTCTGATGTAGGCTAATCTGCCTTGCAAGCCTCGGAGCTCTTTGAGATTCCTTGGTGATGCATGTCCTGGATGGCTTTGACTTTGTCTGGGTCCAGATGGATCCCTTTTGATGTGACAATGAACCCAAGGAATGTGCCGCTGGATACTCCTAAGAAGGATTTTGTCGGGTTCATTTTCAGCTGATGAGCCCGCATTATGTCGAACATCGTTCTCAGATCGCGAAGATGTTCATTTTTGCTGCGGCTTTTGACGGCAATGTCGTCAACATAGCATTCCACCGTCTTTCGGAGATGGTCGCGGAAGATCATGCTCATCGCCCGCTGGTAGGTTGCTCCGGCGTTCTTCAGTCCGAAGGGCATCACAGTGTAGCAGTATACCCCCAATGGCGTTCGGAAAGAAGTATGCTTCTCGTCATCAGATACATCTTGATCTGGTTGTACCCTGAGAAGCCATCCATGAAAGACATCCTCTCGAACCCGCATGTGTTTGTCGATCATGACATTAGTGATCGGCAGTGGGAATTCATCTTTGGGACAGGCGTATTGAGATCACGGTAGTCGATGCAGATCCGTATTTTCCCGTTCTTTTTGAGGACGGGGACGATGTTAGCTACCCAGTCTGGATGTTGTTCCTCCCGGATGAAGCCACAAGCAATGAGCTTATGAAATTCGGCTTCAATAGCCTCCATGATGTTTGGGCGGAACCGACGTTTATTGCTGCTTGACCGGCTTAACGTCGTTCTTGATGTTTAGACGGTGCATGGCGACCTGTGGATCAAGTCCAGGCATGTCTTCATAGCTCCAGGCGAAGACATCTATATACTCTTTTACGAGCATTATTAATTCTTCCTTTTCGATGAGTGATAAGCTTTCATTTATGAAAATAGGTTTGGGGTGATCTTGACTACCCAAGTTGACCTGGATCACTTGTCTTCGGTAGGTGGCTCGCGCAGCTCGAACCGCTTTTCCCATGGAGACTTAATTGCTGGGCCCAAGGTTCCTCATCAGTGCTCTGCAGGTTCCAATTGACTGGCTGAAGTCATATTCACAGTGAGGCCGTTGAACATTCCTCCTATGCTGACGTCAGAGTCCCACTCGGCAGATGAGCCGACTGTAAGGATTGGTTTGTCGTCTTTGACTTGAACCGTTACTGATGATGTGGGTGTGACATACCCTAACCCCCTGCGTGTACTATCATAGTAATTTGCAGGTTTCCATTTGGACGGAGTTACGCATCAAGCTGCGTCTTCCTTTTCCGAAGTCAGGCCGCCTGCCTGCTTCAAGTCATATCCCATCTTCTCCATAATATGGCGCGCCGGTTGCGCATAACGGAAGAACTGTGGGGTTTCTGAGTCCGAGCTTGACTCTGTAGCTGCAGGTCCCCGTGGCTGGGTTCTACCGAAGATTATCGGCAACTGACCTTGTTTGGATGGAGGGATTACCAGCGTGGCCCCTTCTATAACCTCCAAGATGTAGTAGCCGAACTTGACTCATGTACGGGGCATGTGCAGAGAGCCCTCTATGATGGATTTAATTGACCCAATACTCACAGGATAACCAAAAGAGATACTCTCATTAATTACCCATTCACCCTCTTCATCAGAAGGGATATTACATTGGGGGTCATTGAGGAAACATGCTGTAATTGGTTCGCCAACAGAATGGCTGGCACGCCTGTTTCGGATTCTGAATCCGCCTTATTGCCACTTTCATCATCGTCTGGCAATGGCTCTGCAGGCGTTCCGTCGGCCTCTTGATACAGGAGGGCGTCGGTGAAGTAGTTTTCCACCCCCCTTGAAGGGTTGCTTTCAGCGAAGACAGTTCGTACTGTCACATCATCTTCAACATATTTGAAGTATTGGTGGAGGGTGGAAGGAACGATCCAGTTGGCATGGATCCAAGTCTTCCTAGCAGCAAGTTATATGATGTGTCAGCATCAATGACATAGCATGTCACTTCTGACTTCAAGCTTCCGATTCTGCAGCGGAGCCAAATCTTTCCAAGCGGATGGCTGCTCCGGCGTTAAAACCGTATATTGTGGTGGTGGTGCGGACAACCTGTACAATGGTATGCCGAGGAAATAGAGGAGCCTTTGGGGATGATGCTGAGTGCAGACCCCGGATCGACTTGTACTCTTTCAATGCATGTTGAACCAATATATCCGGTGTAGTACAGAGGTCGATCGTGCTTGTTGTCCTTGAGAAGCATCTTCCACCGTGAAGGTGATAGCAGGCACCTTTGATTGTGCGTGATGGCACTCTGAGCAGGAAGGCCGGATCTCATCACCAGGAACCTCAGGCATGTATGTCAGAAAGGACTCTGAGTTGGCTAACGCATCTCTGAGTGCTTCTCTTGTCTCTTTAGAGAGACGAAGGAGCTCGTGTATTGTGATACGAGCGGGATTATTGGCTAAGTGAGCCAATATATCAAATTTGAAGGGCGTGGCTAAACCTTGGACTGACGGTTTCTTAACGCATGGTCGAACCGCACTTCCTTAGGCTTCTCCTTTCCCTTGGCTGGAATTGGAGTGGATGCCGGCATTGGTACTGACGTCGTTTGCTGTTGTATCTCGTCAGTAGACTTGTCATACTGCCTTAAGTATGATTTTCCAGACCGGGTGCCCGTCTGTTGAGGCGCATCTGCCTGCGCTGTGCAGCATGCTTCTCTTCTTCCGAATCACTGACGGAAGCCGAAGTAAGATTACCATCATCTGGCAAACAGAGATGACATTGCAGGACTTGCCCTTTTTGCTGGAGTCCTTCGACGTCCGCTGTACGTCTTGGACGAGGTCAGGGTGTATCCACATAACTTCCCCCGTCTCCAATGTCAAAGGGACGAGACCCTTGTTGTATTGAGTCATGGCTGGAGGATGCTTGACTTCCAACCGCGGTGCCGAGGCTGAATAGGTCCCGTCGGGAACTGTGACCTTCTGGGCAGTGCCGAACTCAAGAGTCACCATATGGCAGTGACTTTCTTCTGTTCCGTTTTCAATGTGAGGACGCCGGCATCTATTAGGGCTTGTATCCTGTCTTTGAGGACATAGCACTTGTCAGTAGGATGATGGACCATCCTATGATAAAGACAGTATTTGGGGTCATTTGTGCGCCCTATCTCATTAGGACGCGAGCATCTGGTAGCTTCATCTTATTTCCTTTGTGGAGCAGATGGAATATCGTGACCACCTGATCATCTCTGAAGGATACTGTTTTGGGGGGAATTTAGGCTCCTGGCTGTTGACGCCGCTCTTCTTGGCCTTTGACTGCATGTCCCCGGTCAGCTCGACGGACATAATCTCCTTCCCTTTAGCTTGAGAAGACTGCGGGAGATCGCTAACGCCCTTTGTTGTTCGCGCCCATTTGCTTATAGGGGCGGATGGCTCAAACTTCTTAGCCGATTTCTCGGCTATCTCAGCTTGTTCGACCAATTCCTTCCAAGTATGGGCTTTGACAGCCCCCATGCGGACTTCTACTTGATCCAAGAAGTTGTGCATGCATGTCTGTAAGAGCATGGGTAATGGCATCCCTGCTGGGCACATCGAGATAGATTTCTGAACCGCTCAATGTATTCACGGACAGATTCGCCTTTCCTCTGCACAGTGGAGAGGAGTTTGTCCATGGTCACTTCGGTGTCATCCTCATAGAAGCGAGAGAGGAACCGAGTTTCTAGATCAATCCAGGAATTGACAGAGCCCGGAGGGAGGCTTCGGAACCAGTCGAACGCCACTCCCTTTAAGGTGCCAATGAACAGCCTAGCCATGATGGCATCATTGCTTATAACATTACCAGTCTGAGACCGGAAATAGTAGATGTGCTGATTGGGCGAGCTCTTACCATCATACGTATGCAACGTTGGTGTTTGAACTTTGGCGGATATGGCACCGCATCCCACTCCAGTGGGTAAGGACGAACTGCCCCTACTTTCTTTAATCATCCCTCTGAGCCAGGGATGAAATTTGAGCTTGAAGGCCTTTAAGGACTTCGGTATCCAGGGAAGAGCCTCCATTAGATCTCTCCGTCTTGGGCGGATCATTGCTGAGATGTCCCTCCTCGTCATGATTACTCCCGGTATCATCATTCCGGTTGCTGAGGAGCTGAGCGAGCATCTGTTGAATATTGTCCAGGGCCTCTTGCTGAGTTCTAAAGGTCTGCTCCTGAGCTTCCAAACGCCGACGAAGATCGTCATTGGCGTTATCGGCCATATTAACCGATGCTTTGTCCGTTCGCACAGAACTGGACCGTTGCTGAAGAGGCATACCCGCTGTCTTCATCTTCTCCATCAGATGATTGGGGCGACCGCTAAGTTGTGTCACGGTTGGGACCGTCGAGGAGGAAGGCTGTTCATAATATAGGGTATCGCCACCCTGGATCTGGGTGTTTCGGAAAACACCTTCTTCTTGCACCAAGACTTCACCCAAGCCGGGCTATAATCTGGATCTGGGGAGCCGAAAGGGGTATCATCAGATGTAGACCCTCCCTGTGTTGCTCTGGTCTCTTCCGGTCATGTTGACGGACGCGAAGGCTGGGCCTCGCGAAGCACTCCTTTCATGATGCTTCTTTGTGGCATGTGTGGACACCGGTTAAACGCCGTTTGACTGTGCGGAGATGCAGCCTTGATTGGATACTGCCGACAACGGGCTGAATGGATTGTCAAAGTCGGCATCCTTTTTGACAAACAAGGGAGGTGGTTTGGAGAGACTCCAATTCCCGCTTGTTTGCCAAGAATTGTCGCGGTTAGGTTCAACAGAGCCTGAACAACCCGTGGAGAGGCCTTTCTGGAGCGTACAAGGGAAATGCCGTTCCTCTTATCCCTGCAGAAGGGATTAGTACTGAATAGTACTTTGCGCTAGCTTCACCGATGGGTGCGAGCTTAGTGCCTGATGAATTGGGGAGCGGAGCGCGCTGTGGTGCCTTGCCCGCTATTCTGCTGCGAAGGGGATCAACCTCAGATAACACTGCGGTCTTAGCCTTGCGGCCGCGAACCCAGTGAATTTGTTGCGGTACAATAGCTTCGCTTGTGAAAGCGAAGCTGACAAAAGGCTTTGCTGCCCTTGATTTAGGTGACGGTATGATTGCCGTCGTGACTTCATGGCTGGCAACATCGTCAGGGCAGATGGGCATCTTACCCTTTTCTTCGCGGGAGAGGCGCAGTCTCGGCATGACTACTCCGGAAGCTTTGGTTTGAAGACTCCTGTTTAGGCTTCCATATCAGCTTGACAGGGGACGCCTAGGTTCGCAAGGAACCTGAATAGCCACAAGCGGAGCTGTGGGGTGCTGGCAAGATCCTGCCTCTGGTTTCTGATTTGAAACCTTGGCCATGAAGACCTTCTGTGCTTCCGTGCTCGAAGCGTCAGGCCACCCAGAGAGGACTTCTTCAAATCTTTAGCCAGGTTCTCAAAAGTGCAGGATCTGGGCTGCGGGCATGTTTCTTGTTGCGCCAGAGAACTGCGGCAGGTTTGCAGAGAACCTTTTCGTCTCCGCAGAGACTTTGCTTGAAGATTTAGCCAGAGAAGATCTGGCTGCACCGGCTTTTCTTGAATTCAGAGATAGACCCGAAGGTCTGTTAGCCGCATTGCGACACTTGATTCTCAGCAGAGGAGAATACAGTCCCCAGCGGAGTCGCCATCTTGTTTTTCATTATGTTTGCAAAAGGGGAAAACTTACAAATAAAAGTTTGAGGAGCTAAATTACAAGTATTCTCAAAAGATTACAAGTAGATCTCCTCAGAGATTCTGGGAAAATGTGCCGATAGGAGTCTGGTCAGCGCGCGACCACTTTGTCCCTTTGACGATGCGAGCGATGAGATTCCCTTCTCGCCTGGTTCCGAGAATCAGAGAATAGAGGATTGGTAGAACCCTCTTGCTACTTCTCAAAACCGCCTTCTGTGAGGAATTCCTTCTCGCCTGGTTCCGGAGATTCCTTGAAGAAAAGAGGTTGCTAGGGTATCACAACCCTGAAAAGAGAAGTATTTCTCTTGAAAGGTCTCTGAATTAGAGAGCGCACGGTGCGTTATGAAGAAGTCTCTGCTTGTGGAGTCTTTTCTCTCCTGATGCGATCCTCTCTCCCTTGTGCGATCCTCTCCGGGCTATTTATAGGGAGAGCAAGGGTATAATCGTCCCCTTGAAGATATGGAAACAGATTGAACCGAATCTGTTTGAATCTGGAAAGTAGCCTTGCTGAGAGGCTAGGATAGCTTCTGCGGAGCTAGAATTGGCAGGTCGGTTGATCTGTTTTGATCCTTTCCATATTGCTGGGAGATTCTCCTTGATCCTCTTACTCGTTTCAAGAGAGTCAAGAGATAGCGGCAATCACCTGCCATATTTGAATCCTGATTGGATTAGATTTGATTGAATCCAATCTCATCAGGAGATTTGATTGGTCAAAGGTTGACCATAGCAGGCTGATAGCGGAGCTGCCCGCTTTAAAGCTCATAGCGGAGCTAGAGGCAATCTTGGCGAGGTCCGAAAAGAGACTTTTCGGCGAAGCTGCCAGTTAGCTTCCTGGCGAAGTTGGATGATGCTAGCCTCTCAATCGAGGCTATCTCCTTGGGCTAATGTAATGCTAAATGCTAGCATCTTAGACCTGCTGAGGTCTGTTTAGAAACAATCCGGGTTCACTATTCTGCTTGCTGGATCAGTGGAGTCCAAGCCGCTCCTTGTCCCTTAGAGGTGGGTGAAAATGGTCTTCAGCTCGTCTGTCACTTGTCTTTTGTAAATGTCAACAAGTTTAGACATCGTTCGGACCAATGAGAATCTTGTCTTTTTAAGTGTCAACAGAGTTATTTCCACCTTCTTCTTCTGAATTTAGGGCACCTACACCATCACAAACTTCTTCTAGTAGTCTAGGTAAAAGATTATCTAATTTTAAAAGTATACTTCCTCTAATACTAGAAAGAAACACTCTTCAGGAGCAGGTTCATTTGATGAACTTAATTTATATTTGAACACAATGCCTGCTGAAATAAATGAAAATGATGATGAACCATGGGAAACATTTGATGTTTTGTCGTGGTGGAAAGAACAGAGAAAACAATTTCCTGTTCTTTCTACCATGGCCCGAGATATACTAACACCTCCGGCCTCTACAGTAGCGTCCGAGAGCGCGTTTTCTGCAGGTGGTAGAGTTTTGACACCCTGGAGGAGCAGGCTGACGCTGAAAACACTTGGAGATGGCGGTTTGCTTAAAGGACTGGTTCGATGCAGAAAGACGCACACAAGGAAAAGCTATTCTGGATGAAGAATTTGAATAAGACGAGGATGACGAATAGAGAACTACCAGAGTTTTTTATATACATTGTATGAGATGAGCACCAGAGTTTTGTTATGTATACGAGATGAGTTTTATGTACATTGTATATGTGATGAGCAATGTATATGATTTTCATATTAATAAAATAATTTGCCATTTTGCCTTACAAAAAACTTGTAATTAGTGAAAATCAATTCTATTTTTTTATAATTTTAGAAAAATTTTTAAAATTTTTTCCTCTTTTTTTCCCTATTTTTCCTATTTTTTCCTATTTTTTTTTTTAACTTTAAAATTTAAAATTTATGAATTAACGAATTAAAAAAAAAAATAGGCGAGACGGGTCTAACCCGTCTCGCCGAATCCGGTAACGAATCGGGTCAGGAGACCCGATTCGTTACCCGGGATTTGAACCCGTCCCGTTTAAACCGTGACGCCACGATTCGTTTGCCAGACGGGACGAATCAACCCGATTCGTCCCGTTGGCCACCCCTACTCGCAGTCGAGCAGGGTGGACTGGGCTTGCTGTGGAGTGCGGAGTGGGCTCACAGTCGAGCAGAGTGGACCGGGCATAGTGGGCTAGACTCGCAGTCGAGCGCCAGCGCGGCGAGGCGAGCGAGCGGAGTGGACACTGATCCGGGCCGACGATAAGGGATGTCGGGCAACATGGCTAGACGAGCGCAGTCGGTTGTTGTCGGGCGATTGCGACTAGGGTGAGCAGAGTGAATTGCATATCTGTATCGACGATGAGGGAGTCGGGCGACGTGCGCGTTGAGGCCTACGAACTGCGGTCCTCGAGAACCTTTCCAATGTCCACAAGATATGATCACTTGGTGTGCACTTCGTGAACCAGGACGAGATGAGCAACGCATTCAAAGTGGACAACATTTGAATCAGGGAAAATGTCTCCTTCTCAACTGACACAACGATGCAATGCATGCGGCTTTGCTTGGAGAAGGGAGTGGAGGCGTCGCCAATGACGGTGGCCATGGCACAGGCGTCGGGTTGCAGGAATTGGTGGGGCTCAAGGGTTTCAGGGGCTGGTGCGGGTTCACGAACTGCAGAGCCTGCCGGTACTCGGAGCAGCACTCATGCAGGCTGGGGCTCGGTTAATCTGGCCATATCCGGCCAAGGGTTGGACGGATCCTGGAATGGTCAGCCATAACACTCAAATTCTCGTATCTGGGTGAGGTCCGGGGAGAGTCGGGTTCTTTGCAATGCTCTCAATTCCGGGCAAGACTGGAGAGAGTCAGGGATTTTTTTGCAAAGCTTTCAGATCTGGGCAAGGGCCGGTTAGAGTCAGAGGGTTCTTTACAAAACTCTCAGATCTGGGTATGGGTCGGCGAGAGTCAGGATTTTTTTAAAGCTCTCAAATCAAGGTAACGACTGGCAAGAGGAATTTGAACGCGGGTGATCGGTCGGACGTGATCGGATTGTTTGCCGTAACTGCAGTGACGGGGACATGCCACGACCAGTGGTGGGGATCTGGTAACAATATGATCAAACCGGATCCGAGCTGCATATGCCTACAGATTTCGTGATGGCACTGGTGGGAGATCCGGCTAAGGGTGGAAGAGATAGAGCTGCCGACTCTACTATTACGATAGAGGGGTGAATCCACGATTTCGCTGAGAACATTTCGATGACTTCTTCTTTTGTTTTTCCTTCTCTCTCTCTCTCTCTCTCTCTTTTTTGAATGATTAAATTGTGTATGCTTTTCCATGTAAATTTGTAGCGGAATGTTTCATTAAGATCTGATTAATGAAAGGGAGTTTTACCTCACGGTTTCATCTTAAAAAAAAAAAAATGATGACTCAGGCTCAAACGGCAAGCTTACCCATCTATCTAAAGAACAAAAATTCCAAAAAAATCCCAAATCGAAAGTAAAAATAAAAAGCGATTGGAGGAATCAGCTCTGCGGCGATGGCTTCTTCATCTCGAATCCAACCCCGATTTCATGAACCAGCTGGTCGATTTCAATCCTTAACTCTGTTTCTTTTCTCCTATTTCTGAAATTGATTTTTCAGTTAGTCTCCACTATTTTTCATCGATTTTTGCTATCTAATATATACAGTTCTGTAGCATTCAAGAATTTCGAATTAGGGTATTCCTAAAAATCTCCATTATTCTTTTCTTTAAAAAAATCCATTATTTATTTTTTTAGTTGTTCCCTGAGCCTGCCCCTTGTGATCATTACATTCGTTGATAGTTAATAATTCATCACATAATTTTTTACTTGTCCACTATTGTTGGAGTGTGATTAATATTGAATGGTTGTGTTGTTCTTGATTTATTCGTTTATGGAATGGATCTTTTCATATTTTACATGCCTTTCTTTGAGGGTTTAGGTTTTCCCTTTCTCATGTAAGAAAGGAACTTAGGATGACATCTATTTGTGTAAAATCATATGAGCCTAAAATAAAAAACAGCCCCCCTCTCCTTTCAAATGTACTGTGAGTGTAATAACCCACAAAACCTTCTTTCAGTTTTTCTTGTTTTTAGACTTGCTACTATTGACATATGAACACTACGAAACTGTTAATTGTTTTTTTTTTTTCATTTTTCAATATTGTTCAAATTTTTTTTGGGTTTTAATAGAGATAAACTTGTGTCATTCCAGAAAGATTCGAGGCTGAATCCTTCCCACTCGAATACAACCCTAGGACATCCGAATGCAAGATCCATTCCGTTGATTTATCTACATTATTTCAAGTAACTAAAAGCAAAAAATCATGTATTTTGAATACTTTTTTTTTTCATTCATTAAGTAGGCGCAAAATGGACGGCCAAAAATATCATATTGCTTAGATCTACGTCTTTTGACATACAAATTCTCGATCCGACTATTTCATCATGAGCTAAACACTTAAAAACCCTCACAAAATTTTTTTGTTAGATTTCAAATATTTTACACTATTAATTTACCAACTCACTATTTCGGCCGTCTTTTTTGCACCTACTTGATGGATGGGCAAAAATATTCAAAATATATGATTTTTTATTTTTAGTTACTTAAAATAATGTAGATCAACTTTAATGAAGTGAATCTTGCATTCGGATGTCATAGGATTGTATTTGGGTGGGAAGGATTCCATCTCGAATACTTCCGGAATGACACAAGTGTGTATTGAAAATCTTCCTTATTTTAATATATTATCCTAAAATCTTCACTATTTCATATGACCCTTGAAATCTTTACAACACTTCAAATATCCCCTGAAATGACCAAATTTCATTCTTTTCTGCCCTTAAATTCCTCTTGTTTTGACCATAATTAGCAAAATTCATCTAAACTCTAATTTATTTTCCAAAAAAAACAAACAAACGTTTTCATGTCTGTATTTTAAAGAGGAAGACAAGCAAAAAAGTGTGTTTTTTAAAATCATTTTAAATATATTTTAAACCCTTTTGAATTTTTTTTGAAAAAAAAATTTATTATCATCTTTAGTAAATCGTTAATATTACCTTTCTTTTGATAAAGTTGAATCTTTAGAAGTGATTTAGGTATAAATTTTATTAATAAACCTACTTACCTATCAATCAACCTGAAATAAGTTAAATTAAACATAGATTGATGATGATTATTTGTAATATTATATAATTCTTTACCGAATATATGTAGATATTTATCAAATTAAGTATCTAACATATAACACTTAACACACCAAAAAATATAGATATATGGTATTTTTTACATCCATTTTAAAGAAGTAAATCATTTTATACACAATTTGTTTGCTATCTGATTTTTAATATGTTCATTATTTTTTTACACTTTTAAATATGTTTTTCACTTAGAGCTAGTACTAAACACAAATACTTCCCATTTCATTCTTGACCATATGTCTGTTTGCTATATTATAGTTTAACATAAGCCTGGGGGTATTTCTATTATATTTGGGGTTATTTGAAAAATATTAGAGATTTCACGGTGTTATATAGAATATTTACAAGGGAAGTATATTAAAATGAGAGAGATTTTTAAAGGGTATATCAAAAACATCCTTAATTTTAGTTTTATGTGTTGGAATGGCAAGGTTCCTGCTGACAATGGAGATGGTGATGGTGCCACTATTGTGAACTGGACAAAGAAAAATATGCTTATTTGTTATTGCATGTCCTATCTAGTATGTGAATCAAGGGTTTTGGAATGTTGAGTGGGCCTTGGAATTGTTGGTTTCTTTATAAAGATAGTACTGTTATGAGAAACAACACTGGCTCATCTTCCCTAATTGCAATCTATTTCCCCTCAGTACTTCAATGGAGTTTCATCCCTTTCTCTTCTTAGTCATGCACTTAGTGCTCCTCTGTCAGTTGTTTCCTTCAACTTCATCGGCGGTGGAGCACAACAACTTCACCAACCTTTCGGCACTGCTGGCCTTCAAGGCCCGTGTCAGTGACCAGACCACATTCTGTCCACCAACTGGACCACCAACACCTTTTCTGAACCTGGACTGGTATCTCAGGCAGCCCATGAAGGCAAAGAGTCGTCGCTATTAGGATTGTGAACCTGCAGCTCTACGAAACAATTGCTCCACAAATTGCAAACCTCTCCTTTTCTTACCTCATGCTTACAAACAAAAATCTTTTCGTCTCCATCACTGAATCTCTTGCCCAGATGCGGCGCCTCAAGACCCTTGCTCTCCAGAGTAACGAGCTTTCAGGTACCGTACCACCAGCCATTTTCAACATGTTTTTCCTAACTGCACTATCTTTTCTTCACAACAATCTGTCAGGAATTCTTTCCTCAAATATTGCCTTAGTTCGCTCCATGCTTCCTCAAGTTCAAACTCTTAGTCTTCAGATAATAATCTCAGTGGAAACATCCCATCTGGACTCTCTCACTGCTATCATCTTCGTGCACTCTCGTTGGCTGGCAAGCAGTTCAGTGGAGGCATACCTTCGTGGATTGGGAATTTGAAGCAGCTTAGAATTCTATATCTCGGAAGTAACAATCTCACAGGCACAATACCAATTTCTATAGGTAACCTCACAAATTTGCTTCGGTTGGGCCTCAGCGATAACATGATCCATGAGGGTATTCCTGGGAGTTGGTTGGTCTTGTTAAACTCCAGTTGTCAAATCTTAATTTTAACTATGGCATAACTGGTCCAATACCAATCTCCTTCTTAAATATGTCATCACTCGCTGATTTTCAAATGCCACAGGTAATCTTTCAAGGAATCTTGATGTATTTTCTGCTGGTGGAAATCATATTAAGGCATGGTTTAAAGTCGCGGTCTTCGCCGCCGACTCGACCGGCATCGAGACGGATCGGTCTTGGCGACTCGGATAGGACTCGAACGATACGCACAAAACGCTACATAAAAACTCAAAAAATTATGAAAAAAATCATGACAAATAGTAAAAAAATGTAGACATCAAAATTCATATATCACATATTCAAAACATATCACATAGCACACAAAATATAAAGTGAAAGAATAAATACAAGCGTCGTCGGTAGAAACATATCAAAATACATGCATAATATAATAAATTGCACAAAATAATTCATAAGTACCTGCTAATGTAGTCATTTCCACATTAAATTGAGAGGAGGCATAAAATCATCATTATCATCATCCCCGCGATGACTATAGAAACCAGGTATATAGTTTTCATGAGGATAATAATATGTTTGTGGGTGAGATCCTGTAAGCTGAGATGATTGGCTAGAGGATCCAACATCAGAGTAATATGACGGTAGGAATTGTGCAATATCAACTCCATGGTGATAATATCCAAAACCTCGATATTCAGTGCTGCTAGTAAAATATTCTTTAGTGCTAGAATAATCAGTGCTAGAATGTTGGCCAGATGTCAAACCCAACCCCCTGTAAATAGCCTTCAAGACTATGATAACTATGTGAGTAGTTATCATGTCCACTTGAATAATCATCCCTAGAAGTCAAATCAACTAATCGATCCAAATGCCTATGCTGTTACGAAATTCCCGCTCAGCCTCCATGATCTGTAATTTGTGTGGCATAATATTCTGAATTCCATATCATAACACCACATCGTTGGCTTTCACCGACACCATGAGTCTCTTCATCATTACCGTCATCACCGCCATAACTGTCATCATCATCACCACCGTCACCACTATTACCGCCGTCATCATCACCGCTATCACCATCGTCGTCGCTATCACCGTCGTCGCCGCCATCACCGCCACTTTTGTCACTACGACGAATACCTTCATCCAACCAACTTAAGTCATCTGGTGGTAACATCATTTGTTCTCCCTCCCGAATCCACTCATCCAATAGATCATCATTATTGAAAATATTGTTCAGATCAATTGAGTTGTAATAATTATCAGTGTCACTTTTACATGTCAAGTTTCTTACTCGCAACCACATATTGTAGTGCGCAAACACTAGTTTATGCAACTTTTTTATTGCCAACCAGTTGCGTAATTTTGTATGAATCAGCGACCACGTGCTCTAATTTCTTTCACAATCCGATGAAGAACATTTTGACTTAAAACTTTCATGGTAATTTTCTACAAATTGGGAGCTTCTTCGTCATAATTAATCCACCAATCAGCTGGAAGAGATTGTTGCACTACTTTTCTAGTCAGTGAGCTTCTAAATTCTCCAACTCCATCCATAAATAATTTTATTTGTGAGAATTCACATCATAAGTGTTAATATTTGCATAACATTATATTGATGGAATAAATAAATTATTATTATCTCATTAATAGCTCTTGCTTGTTTATTGAAATCCGGCTCCAATTTTTTAATGACCTCATTTAATCCATTTCTCACTTCTGGATATGTAGAAAAGTTTTTTGAATACTGTAGTGCTGAATTTTAAAATATGCTGCAATAGTATAAGCACATGATTGTTATGATATGACAGTTTTAATTTCTAATCAACAAATATGATTTCTAGACAAATGAATTACCAACAGCATGTAAGTGTCTATGCAATTGTTCCTCCCATCTTTTATCAATGATATCTCAGTACTTTTTTCAATTCTTATTTGATGCCTTTATAGCCAATTTTGTTTTATTCATAGCTTTATAGATAATAGATAATGTAGGTTTCTTGTACTGGTCCACTATCTTCAAGACTATAGCAAAAGGATCCATCTGGACCTCTCTTGCCTTCTTCCAAAACCAGTCAGTCAGAATGAGATTAGAAACCTTATCTCACACACTTCTTTTACTCCTTTCCTTGTTGAATTCACGTCATTCGGTTGTTATACACATTCTTTTCAAATCTTATTTATAGCGAATAAGGTTTTCAATAGAAATAAACTCGGTAGCAAACCGTGTTATACCTAGTCTCAACAAATCTTCATTTCTGGGAAATACCTTCATTAAATTCACCACTTTGAGTTTATTATAAATGAATGATGTGATCATCTTAGCATCATCTAATATCTTCTTGACTGATTTCACCGAGCCAATATCTTCAAGCATCAAATCAATACAATGTACTGCACAGGGGACCAAAACAAATATTTTCTCTTCGACATAACAAGTGACCAGCTGCTTTGAAACTTGCCTCAATGTCTGTTACAACCTGCACGATATTTTCTTCACCAACTTCATTAACAACTTTATTCATTAGAGAGAATATATAATCAACAGTCTTCGAGATATTAGTAGCATCAATAGAAATATGGTAGATCATGCTTCTATCACAATAAATCATGAAATTAATAATAGGCTTTCTATTCTGGGAACTCCAGTTATCACACATGATCGTACAACCATACTGCGGCCATTTTGCTTTTATTGAAGCAATATATACTTCAATTTCTTTCTTTTCCTCCTCTCAAAGATTGCCAATCTGGTACCCTGTAGGGCCTTTTACATCTAGGTCTGCCTCCGCAATAGTATTAATTATGGCTTGATAATAAGGACCACTATCAGTTGTATTGAATGGTATTATATTATAGTGGAAGAATTTCGCCATAGATTTTCTAACTTTTTAATATTCTCAGTTGAAAACATGCTTTTATGGGAACATGTAAGGATCAATGCCACAAGCTGAAATTTTAGCTTCTCAAGTGGTATAACTCCGACGCAATCTACGGTTAAACTCTGATCCTAAAGGCTGCGAACTATTGCCATAATATCTCTTATATGACCTTCTGCCGATTTTCAAGTAATTTCATGATTTTCTTTCATAACTTATTTTAATTGTCTTCTTTCAACTCCTTCCAAATCACCAACCTTTTTAATTTCATTTTCAAAATCTTCATCGGTCACATCATAAAAATCTTCCTTGCTTAAAGATTTCATAAGTCGCTTTCTTAAATTTATGGCCGCTCTTTCTTTGCTATCTTTAGAAAGATGTCCATTATTTGAGACACTTCTTTTGGTACTCGCAAGTATCCTTCCACCTGAGCGGGTACATGTGCTATATGTTTCTTCAATCTAGTGATATCACCATAGACTTGTTTCCCATAATAATTATACTTCACAAGTTTTCTATTTCCACCAATAGGGGTACCATGTTACCATCTAATATCGTGTTGCTTTGGAGCCATACTGAAATTTAAAAAATTATCTATTAAATTAAATTAAAACTAAAATTAACTAAATTAAAACTATATTAAATTAAATTAAAACTAAACTAATTTATACTAAATTAAATTAAGTACCTAACTTCAATAAAATTATTAAATTACCTAACTTAAATAAAATCACAAAATTATATTAAATTATATTAAGAAAAATTAAATTAAACTAAATTAAATAGAGAGAGACTGAGGGAAAGAGAGGAACAGAGGGGAGAGAGACAGAAAGAGGGAGAGAGAACAAAGGGAGGGAGAGGATAGGGAGACTGAGGGAGAGAGAGAGGACAAAGGGAGAGGGACTGAGGGAGAGAGAGATGGTGAGGGAGAGAGATCGAGAGAGAGGGAGAGAGAGAAGACAGAGGAGAGGACAGAGGAAGAGAGAGACGGAGAGAAAGATCGACGGAGAGAGAGGGAGAGAGAAAATAAAGAGAATGAGGGAGAGAGGGACAGAGGGAGAGGGAGAGTGATCGACGAAGAGAGATAGGGAGAGGAGGACAGAGAGACTGAGGGAGAGAGAGGGACAGAGGGAGAGACAGAGAGTTGGGAGAAGGATAAAGGGAGAGAGACAGAGAGGGAGAGAGATCGACAGAGAGAGAGGGAGAGTGAAGACAGAGAGACTGGGGGGAAGAGAGAGCTAGAGGGAGAGAGGGAGTACCGGTGGAGCAACGGCGACGGCGGAGCAGTCGGCGATGGGAGATCTGGAGGAGAGGTAAGTGTTATGTCTTTTTTCACCTTTTTTCGTTTTATGGGGACAAGTCACGGGTGTCTTCAGCAGATCCGAGTCGAACCCAAATCGGTTCGAGTCGGCCGACTCGGCTCCAAGTTGAAACCGATCCAGGTTCGACTCGGAGCTGCTCAATAACTCGGACATCCGAGTCATCTCGGACCACGCCAAGTCGGATACGACTCCGGCCGAGTTGTATTCGACTTGACCGAGATTGCGAACACTGAGTTGGAACCATACCCTCTGAAATCACAATGCTAGAAAGTCTTCAGTGTGTAGGTTTGCATGATGGATATCTGGATCCTTCCCACACAAAATTGGCTGATTAAAATTCTTGAACAGACTAAACCTTTTTGGGAGTAGTCTTTCCGGATCCATACTTGACTCATTGGGAAATATCTGTGAACTAGAACACTTGTGGTTGGGTACTAATGCATTATCTTGAAGAATTCATCAAAGCATGTGGAATCTGACTCGTCTAATTGACATAGATTTGTTAGAAAATTTTCTTAGTGGATTTTTTCCTCCAGCAGTTGGGAACCTGAAGGCCTTGAACACATTGAGTATATCAGTAAATCAGCTCTCGGGTGACATTCCGAATGCTTTAAAGGAGCTCCAAAAGCTAGTATCTTGGATCTTTCAAATAACTCATTCGATGGTAGTGTTTCTTGCTCATTTGGTGATCTTATTATTATCGAGGTTTTGACTTTTCATGCAACAATCTCTTTGGAGTTATATGACTCCTTGGCCGATCTCCGATATCTCAGCAGCATAAATCTATCTTTCAACAAGTTGGAAGGAGAGGTTCCAAAGAGGGGAGCATTTCACAATCTTACTATAGTGACTTTGGTGGGGAATGCGGTGCTTTTTGGAGCACCCAAACTAGGCTTGCCACCTTGCACTACTACTAATCCAGGCACAAGAGTGCATTTGCTTAAGTATATCCTTCCCGCTATTGCTTTCACAATAATTCTTCTTGCTTTCATTTGCCTCTTATCAAGATCAGAACGGAAGCAAATTCAAAGTCCAGCTCCTACAACTGCACTATCTGCTGATAAATACAAATTGATCTCATACCATGAAATTGTCCGTGCCATTGAACATTTCAGCGAGGCAAACTTACTGGGAAGTAGGAGCTTTGGGTCTGTCTACAAAAGATGTTTAGATGACGGGTTGCTCACTGCGATAAAGGCCTTGAATTTTTAAGCTTGAGAGGAGTTTTGATGCTGAATGTAGTGCCTCGCGTTTTGCTCGTCACACGAATCTGGTTAAAATCATCAGCACTTGTTCCAGCCTAGACTTCAGGGCACTTGTCCTACAATTCATGCCTACTGGAAGCCTTGAAAGGTGGTTGTACTCCCACAACTACCGCTTGAACCTACTCAAAAGAATTAACATTGCAATTGATGTGGCTTCAGCTCTTGAGTACCTCCATCACCATCATTCTCAGGTTGTGGTGCACTGCAATATGAAGCCCAACAATGTGTTGCTAGATAAAGATATGACTGCACGTGTGAGCGACTTCGGCATTGCAAAACTATTGCCTGGCAACAACAACATTGTAACATCAGCAAGCACACCAGGGACAACTGGCTATATGGCTCCAGATAATTAGATTTATAAGTTGTCAAGTTTAGAACTCTGCAATTTTAAATTTTCATTTTGTTTTTGTTTTGTTTTTTTGTTTTGCGTTGTTTTGTTTTGTTTTTTTTTGGTATTTCGAATAGAATATGCAACGGCAGGAAGCATCTCAAGAAGAGGGGATGTATATAGCTTTGGAACCTTGTTGCTAGAAATCTTCACGCGGAAGAAGCCTACTGATCCGATGTTTGTTGGTGAATCAATCTTGCGGGGATGAGCATGTGAGGCACATTCTGCTACCCCGCTAGAAATCGTGGTCTTTTGAAAGATGGGTATGGGAATCAAAGGACAAGTCAAGATTTAATCAAACCGTGCGGAGCGATGTTTCTCCTGTGACTCCTTGCACTTTGTCCGTCCGTCTGTCCTCCAAAGAGAGCGAGCCAGAGAGCCCTCTCCACTCCCTCTCTCCCCTCTTACCCCCTCCTTCCTCCTCTCTCCTCTCTTCCCTCCCCCTCTCCCATCTTCCACAACCTCCTTCTTCCTCCCCTCTTACCCCTTTCTCCCCTCTTCACCACTCGGTTCCACCGCCGATGACGTGCGGTCATCTAGTCAAAACTGACCGGCCGAAACGAGAGAGGTTTTCTCCGGTGACTCCTATTATAAATTTGTCCATCTTGTGTGTCCGTCTTCAGCTTTTCCCGTCGCTGCCCTCTCCCTCCTCTCCTCTCCTCTCCTCTCCCATCCCGCCATCTCTGCCCCTCTCTCTCCCCCTCTTCGTCGTCGTTGCCGCTCTCCGCCGCCGTTGCCTCCTCCTTCCTCGGATATCGTCTTCTCCTCTCCCCCTCTCTCCCTTCAAACCCTAAAATATCATGTCCTCTATCTCCCTTCGGTCTCCAATTTTCACTGTCAATTATTTTGGGATCCAATGCCGAGATGCACGCGGATCAGATCGCAGTGAGGAGCAAGATATTTATCAGGGATCGCCTGAACATTGGTCTCCCTGAAGATCTCGGCCGCGGTCGGAAGGCGAATTCGAAAAGGTTCGGTTGGTGTTTCATTTGGTGTGATTATTCTTTTTGAATTGAATTGAATTTAATTCAACTGGGACTGAGTTTTATGGTGCAATGTTGGTTGATGAACACGATGATTGTTGTCAATAAGCACCGAGAATTATGTTTTAAATTTCCTTTTCATATGTTGTGGTATGCTTTTATGCTTTTTTTTTTTTTTGTGTTAACCATGAGAAAGATGATACTTGGGTGAAATAAATGTGAATTTTTCTCTCTCTTGTCTTCTTCATCTGATATTTGATGTGGATTAATTTTAACAGTAGTTGTCAGTTCTTGGATTCTTGCTGACTTTTGTGAATTATACAGTTAGAGTACTGTGATTTTTACTTTGTAATTTTTTTGTTTGAATACTTACATTTCTTGGCCTATTGGAGCTCAGATTTTGTTTAGGCTTAATGTTCAGCTTTTTTATATACAGAATGGTGACTATGTTCTGACTTGTTTTGTTTAGCTCTTTATTTAACCCATCTTTTTGGGTTTATTTGTGGTGGTTGCTTTGATGATCTACACTGGGTTTATGTTTCCTCCTCTCTTTTAGTTTTGGAGCAATTGTGGGTAGAGTGAGAGATGACTGTATTCATGTTGGGCGCGAGAGCGTCTTATTTTACTATTTTTTTATTATCTCTGCCTGTGAACATAGTCCAGTTTTCTGCACCGCGTAAAAACTTTTATTAGCTAAAATTATTCACATATTTTATTTTTATCTAATAGTCAACTTTACCTGCTGGATTGTGATGAACCCTATAATTTCTTGCTGACATTAGAATCCTAGTAATGATATTTTGGTAAGGATGAAAATGGATCCATAAGTTGAGCTCATGCATACACACAAGGCATTTCCTAAATCTCACATGAATTTTACAATCTCATATTATTTTATCTGACTGGATTTATTTTTTCCAAGTTTCATGAGCCTATTATCTGTCAGATCGTGTAACATCAGACAAATTGATACGCAGCCTAGGTCTTTATGATGTAGATTGTTGTTTGTTGCACAATCTGCAATCTCGAGAACAGTAGGTGAATGAATATCTATTATCAATTAGCTTCTGATTTCTGCCCCATTTATTACTCAGTGAAATCAAGTTTTGATTGTCTTTAGTTTTCCGCCTATTGTTACCTGTTCTATAAAGGTTATGGTATTAATGGTTCATGAATATCATGATCATTGCAATGCTGCTGGCAAAATAAGATGCGACATCCTAGGAACATAAGCCTAATTGAGTCTTGTCCACAAATTCTAGCAAGTTGCTATTGCGAGTGTATTATTACTGACAAATGTCCTGAAATTCTATCTTGTTGTTGATGTCCTCGTCATTGATTGTACCATTTTGAGAACTTTAAAGCTTCAACAAAATTTTGAGAATCCTATGTTGAACCATTTGTTTTTCAGCTTTGCTTAACTGATTTAAGTCACTTTTACAGGCAACGTCAAAGCGATGACAAGTGGAAACGTGATCTTTATGATGATGACAAAGAACCACAAACTTCAAGTATAAGCCTAGTCAAAGGAAACTGATTACAATCAGATAGTTGCCTATTCTTCCATATATCTTCATAATGATGTTAATTCTGTGTGAATTATATTTCAAAGAATCCAGAGTAAGTCCTGGAGATCTCTGATTCAAGCTTCAAAAGAAAGCTTCAGAGCAAGTTTATCAAGGTGCTAGGGACACAGGAGTCCGAGATCTTTGTGATAAGTTGTCTCATGCAATGCACTCACAGCCTTCAAATACTGATTTGCCAAATGCTAAGCCAGTATCTGAGGTTGTTAAACCCATTAAGAAAAACATCCCCGTCTGTTGAGGCACGTGTATCCGAAACCAAAAAGTCCAGCCCACCTTCTTCTTCTAGGAAGAAGTCTCAGCAAAAGGTAAGAGTCTTTTCACTTTTCATATACTGCTGCAACCCATTTAATTGTTGATGTTAATAAGTACCTGTGTTTTAAACTAAGATGCCAGTCTTAACGGCTTATAATCTTTAGATAAATGATTGGATGGTGTTTTAGAAGGATTTTGGTAACTGTGACCGAGAGTAACCATATAAATTGTGTATACGGTTGCTATATTCAATTATCGGACAAATTCATTTTGTTTTATCTGCATTTTTTATCCTTGAATATTCATGTGTCCACATTTCTGTATAGTAATTAATGTATGTATGCTCATGTATGTGTATTCTTTCCTTTTTACATGGCACATTAAACCAATCACCATGCTTTGATTTCTTGTTTGGGAGACTGAACTCATATATGTGCAGCGCGCGCGCGCACACACACACTCTCTCTCTCATACAAACTTGTGAATGTGTTCCATTTTTAAGTACATTTGCTAGCTTTTTGAATGCTACTTGTGTTATCTTATTGGCACTCTTGCCTACACTTCAAGATAGTTTCCTGAGATTACTGGGATACAGTTTTCATGCGGCATGTGTCAAACAAGACTACTTCTATAATTGTTACTGGATTGCCTATTATCAATGAATTGGAAGGAATCAACTGTACTGTTTAATAATTGAGAGGCATATCTATGGGGATATTCAAGAGAGTAGATTTGCTTTTTTATATTGAATATTGAGAGAAACTGAAAAAGGACACAAAATTTATTTATGCTACACTAGAAGGTGAAATTTTTTTTGACGGTCTACTGGAATTTCCAACACTTTGGTCCTTTAGTTCTTGATTGCGCGGAAGGTTCAGAATTTTCGACACTTTGGTCCTTTGGAATTTCCAACACGTTGGTCCTTTAGTCCAATCTCCGGTCGGTTGGTTTCCACCGCCGATAGAGCGGTATGCTAGTTTGCATCCATGATTGCTAATCTTCTATCGTAGAATTGGCATAATCTGTTCAAGGGACTCACCTAAAGAAAGGCCTTTGATGAAAGAAATTATCCCAAGATTGCAAAAGATCAAAATAGACTACATATCAATGTTTCCCAGTGCTTGAAGCATTGTGTGCTTTTCTGTTGCATCTGAAAACTGGAATTTGAGTGGAATCAAGTTTAACTGTTGTACTAGTGTGTGTTTTCTTTTATTATCATTCTGCAACTTGGGTATAATAAAGGAGATGCTTGCATGGATAGATTTTCTTAATGAACGTTTAATTTGTAAGAGCTGGATTTATCTTGTTTTATCATATTTCACAGCATTCTTATCCTTCATGTATCGTTTTCTTTATTTCCTTCTATTCATATGTTCTATTTATATAAAGAGGTAGACTTGGCTCCTTTGGGGAAGAATATGAAGATGAATCTTTTCCGTTCAAATTGAATGTTAGGTCATTTAAATTGAAAATCTACTCTGTCGGAATTGATTTACATTGTTAAGAGTGCTTAAAAACAAAAATCCAAGTGATCTGAATATATTTTGCTTATTCATCAAGTATGTGCGAAATGAACGACCAAAACATTGACTTGGTTAGTTTAATGGTGTAGAATATTTGAAACCTAACAAAAGTTGGTGTGTGAGGGTTTTAAATATTTAGATCATGATCAAATGGTCGGATCGAGAATATGCTATAATTTGTCTAAAATTATAGATCTAAATATATATGCTATTTTGGTCATCTATTTTGTTTCTACTCGATGTATGAACAATAGAGCTACAAAATACTCTATTTTTGATTTTTAGTTACTTTAAATAATATACATCAACTTTAACAGAATTGATCTTATATTTGAATGTCGTAACATTAAATTTGAGTGAAAATGATTCATGCTCAAATCTTTTCGGAAGTAGCAAACTCTATCTCTTGATAAAAAATACAATCTTTTTTCTGACAGAAATTTTTGTACGTGAAACATGAGGTCTTGACCTAATGAACCTTTCTTATATTTTTCTTGGACAGTAATGAGAATAAACTTTTCCGATAAGAGAAATTTATTTATATCTCCCATTTTACTCATGGATAAGAATGAGAATACTTTCTTCTTTTCCTATTTTTTGGGGAGAAAACTCCTCCTAGTCATCTATATGTGCTGGATTTTAACCTATTGTTCTTTCACTTCTATTGTCTTTTGCTCAGATCTAATATTTTGTTATTTCTTATGTCATACTACTTAATTGTTCTTTCAATTATATAGTTTCCTTTTGATGTGAAACGTGTACGAGTGTTCGAAAATCAGCAATAAAATCACTAAACTCACGCTTCACTAACAAGTTACGATCGTGGGTAAGAAGGATTAAAAACTAATAATACTAGCACTTTGTTTAATCAAAGGATAAGCATAGACTAATCTAATTTATCGTGAATCAACTAAAGATAATGAATATGTTATGCAGGCAAAAATTTTACGATCAATATTTAGACTAGCAAATTAAAGGTAAACGGATGCGCACAAGCTCACCAATATGAGTAGACAACAGTAAAGTCAATAAAAACTCAGATAATAGATATCAGACTAAAAATAACAGATCCATATTAGAAACGTACTTACTGAGGATCATGTTGACCTCAATGTTCTTGTGATGCCTGTGAATCCGTAGCTCTAGTCTTTACGATTCTAACTCCTAGAGAACGGCTCAATTCAGACTCTGCATGACTAAGAAACAGCCCAAAAATCAAACTCGAGCAACGGGTCTGTTTCGCCTTAACGAGTCTGGAGCTGTAACATGCGAGTCTGCTCTGGCCTGTTGCGGGGCTCAGCTTGCTATAGTAATCGGGTCGGATCTCTTGATGGGTTAGGTTTCGTCTTAAGTGAAGTTGATTGAGCGGGTTTGTAGGCTGGATCGTGTTCGGGTCTCTAGGCTGAAATGGATCTGGTTGGGGAAACTAGCGGATCTGTTGAGCTCTGTTATGAACCAAATGAGTTGGGTGGAAGGTGAAGTAGCAATGGGTGAGGAGGAATAGTTGGTGGGATTGGGCTCGGTGAGGTGAGATCGGGATGGGAGGTGGTCGGCGCTGCATGAGGAGATGAGAGGCTGACGACTGCGACCAGGGGAGGTGAGTGAGGCAATGGAAGGAGAACGGTTGGGCATGAGCGACGCGAGGAGGAAGTGGGAAAGAGTGCAGATAAAAGGGGAGGCGAGGGTGGTTGTGGGCAGGCGGGCAGTTGACATGGAGAGGGGAAAGCAGAGGTGGGCCACGGTAGGGAGGAGCAGGACAGGGAGGAGGAGAGGAAGAGAGGTGGCTGGGCGGGCGGGCAGGCAGGCAGCAACGCGCGTGGGTTGTGAACAGGGAAGGGAAAAGAACAAAGGTTGCAATGAGGTAAGAGGCTGGGAGAGGGGAGCATGGCAGCGTGGCAGCGAGAAGAGAACATCGGCGGGGGCTACTGCTAGGGTTCGGGAGAGAGGAAAGGGAAGAGAGAAGGAGAGAAAGGAAATTAGGGTTAGGGTTTAATAAAGGGGATAAGTAGGAATTAATCCTAAAATACATTTAATCAATTACAATTTTTAATGAAAATTCTGCATTCATTTTATTCAGGGTAAAGGAGCATTTAAATATGCTTTACACAACTTGAGCTCCACATTACAACCGATGTGATACTAAAATAAAAAGAAAACTAAAAGAAACAATAAAATACAATAAAAGAAAAATACATAAAATACTTCTTGAACTACTCAAATAAAATTGAAGCGACTCGTCTTCTCTTACGGTGCTAGACACACCAAGATCGTGGCTGGATGACTGCATCATTCTCCACGGGTGGGAGAGAACTCGACCGGTCGAGTTAGAGGTGGAGATGTTCTCATACTGCTCCAAAGCATGCAAGCTACTTCGGTTAATCCATGTGTCATCAATCAGTGTCTTTTCTTTCTATGGGATTAGATACTTGTGAGTCCCACCACCACTAGTGGCGATAATTACATCATCCAAAATTTTATCAATTTTATTTGCTGTGTTATGTAAAATTCTTAGAGTAAAGAAAGGAAGGGCTCTCAAAAATAGGCTCAAGGGAAGGCTCATTAATCAGTAGGATAAAATCAAGACCCTTGTAATCCACTAGGTTTTTAACATTAAAGTAGAACTGATACCAAAATCTATAACATATACATTATCGTTCAATTTATTAAAGATTTGAAATGAATCAGCACTAGCATGCAACTTTTTAATAAGATCACCAACATTAAAGTTTTAATATGAGCGTGTTTAGTTGTAAGAAAGTGCGCGGAAGTAAGAAAATGGGGAAGTATAATTGCTCACTTCCCTATCTATCCAAACACCGGAAAAGGAAAATGAGAAAACCCCTTTTCCTTTTCTCTTTTCCTTTTTACACAATTACTTCCCCACTTCCAGGGTGTTACAGTTAATTTTGTGGTCATGTAAATCTCATTTGTAATAAGGTGTATCTTAAACAGTTAATTTTGTGGTCATATAAATCTCACTTGTATTCTAATTACAATCTAATTTTTATTTTTCTTAATTAATTTTTATTTTAATATTATTTTTGCGATCAACTTTATGGTCAACTTTTTCATTTTCACTTTCACATTGCCATCCAAACACTGAAAAAGCATAACATTTTTCAAATCATACTTCCCAATAACATTCAAACACATGAAAACTCACTAACCAATTCCCAAGTTCCAAAGGGAATTATTACTACTTCCTCACTTCCTCACTTTCACCCCTAACCAAACAGCCCCCATGTTCCTAACATCAGCTTGCAGCTTATAATTGGCGTTGTTTCAGGCAATCATATTACTGATTTTCTTATGTAATTCGTGCATGTGTGATACAACAAATGATGCAAATGAGAATGCAGACTTATAAATTTTATAGTAATCAACTATAGAATATATGGTCTATGGGTTGTTTAAATCTAAAATCATCAACAATTCATGGGGGCTTTTACTTAGTGTCCTAGTAACAGATGTATCATAGGTGAATTCGGCTGTAAACAACTTGAAATCTCAATTTCTAACGTGCTCACGTATGGGAGGTACACAAGAGAAGTGGTAGAAAAAAAGAAGGGATGGTGTTGACAATAGGGAGGAAAGGTGTGGCGACCAGAGCAGGCCATGACAATAAGGGAAAGGTGGGAACAAGTGATGGTGGGGAAGGTGGAGTTAGTAGTAGAGCCTGGGAAGGGCAAGAATGGGCGCTAATTGTGACAGCAGCAACATGGGCAGCAACTGCGGTAGCCAGGGAAACAACACTAAACTCTTTAATCATTGGAGTGACTTTCGAAGAAATAGCGCTTTCTGACTCAAGGACTACAATGTGAACTCCGTTAATAATGACCATTTTAACAGGACTGGTGCACTCGACAGCTATATGCCCATGCCCTTGACACTTATTGCATTTAGTAACAAGGCCAATTTAAAAATTTTCTTTTTGGGACCTTTGTTTCTATTATCTATTTTGACGTTCTTGTCCTTTACATCGTTCCTGAGTGGGGGTGGAAAGGTACTAGACCTATGAGGCTGAGTAGGTAGGGAAGGTCTAGACACTGGGTTCTTTGATCAGTAGTATATAGTTGTACTTGAAGTTTATGTCCTTGGTTGAGGGACTGGATCAGAACACCAAGCTTCGCTATTAGGTCATCAAGTGTCACTGTCGGTTGGGCTATTATGTCATCATGTCACTATTGGTTGGGCTCTGATACCAAATGATGTGAAACGTGTATGAGTGTTCGAAAATCATCGATAAAATCACTAAACTCACGCTTCACCAAGTTATGATCGTGGATAGGAAGGATTAAAAACTAATAATACTAGCAATCTGTTTAATCAAAGAATATTCGTAGACTAATCTAATTTAATAGTGAATCAACTAAAAATAATAAATATGTTATGCAGGCAAAGATTCTATGATCAATATTTAGACTAGCAGATTAATGTAAACATGTACACACAAGCTCACCATATAAGTGGACAGCAGTAAGTCAATAAAACTCAGATAATAGATATCAAACTCAAAAATAACTGATCTGGATTAGAAACGTACCTACGTGATATTTGCCTTAACAAGTCAGGAACTGCAACACGCAGGTCGAATCTAGCATGTTGTGTGGCTCGGGTTGCTACAATAAGCGGGTCGGATCTCTTGACGGGTCAGATTTCATCTTTAAGTGAAGTGGATCGGTCGGGTTTGTAGGCTGGATCAGGTCCAGGTTCAATGGGTCGAGTTGGGGAAACTAGTGGGTCGGCTGAGTTCTGTTATGAACCCGAATGAGTTGGGTTGAAGGTGAAGTAGCGATGGGTAAGGAGGAACAATTGGTGGGATCGGGGCTGTGAGGAGATGAGATCAAAGACGGGGTGGTGGTCAGCGCTGCGCGAGGAGATGGGACACCGACGGTTGTCGCAAGGGGAGATGGGTAAAGGTAGTGGGAGATCGGTTGGCTGACACGAGCAAGAAGGGGGAAAGAGTGCAGACGAAAGGGGAGGTGAGGGCGGTGTGGGTAGGTGGGCAGGCGGTGGTCGACGGGGAGAGGGGAAAGCAGAAGTGGGCTACGGTTGGGAGGAGTAGGAAAGGGAGGAGGAGAGGAGGGGAAAAGTGAGAACTGGCCGTGGGCAGGCAGCAACACGTGTGGGCTGTGAACAAAGGAAGGGCAAAGAGGGAAGGTTGTAGCGAGGTGTGAGGCTGGGAAAGGGAAGCAGGGCGGCGCAGCAGGGAGAAGGGAACAATGACAGGGAGGCTGCTATGGTTCGGGAGAGAGGAAAGGGAAGAGAAAATGAGGAGAGAAAAGGAATTAAGGTTAGGGTTTAATAAAGGGAATAAATAGGAATTAATCTTAAAGCACATTTAATCATTCAAAAAAAATTTAATCAAAATTCTACATGTAAAGTTTCTTTGTTCATTCCGTCGTTGACCCTATCTATGTTTCTATGATGGCCCAAGCACACGCTCATTCTTCAGTCGTAAAAAGACTTTGAATTGTGAGGTACATTACCACTACATTTCAAACGTTAAGAAGATTACATTGCCATATATGAAAAAGTGTCGTTGGCTCGTGCACACAGATGCAACTGATTGTACACGTGGATTGCATATTTTGTGTCACATGTGTCGCATTTCTTCATTTATTTTTATATTAAAACTCCGCTATTTAATTCATTTTCATGTCTAGTGGTATGCAGGATAATTAATAAAGAAAAGGGAGAAATGAGCCGATTTATCTAATTAAATCCAGAAATTCAAAGATCAAGCAAATCAACTGGGATCTATTCAAATCTAGAGATTTTAGAATCCATTCTATCTGAAGACCGGTTATATCAGATAAGATAATACTAGTTACAAATCAGTTAAGAAGGGGGTTTTGAAGGCCCAATCGGTTAAGTTAAAGATCAAAGGATATATCGTCAAATCTGTGTTGAAATTTAAAAATCCAATTGGAGATAAATCAGGATAGGAGATCGACGATGGTGCGCTCCCAAGATCTGGCTCAACGGCCAGATCATGGCCGCGCAAACGTGGCAAAAGTCGTGTTTGTGCGGCTTGAATGAGTCGGTTGGGGAGCGTTTGCTCCCCTATTTTCGTACGCTCTCTCTGTTGTGAATTTGAGGGAGGAGCCCCCACGATCGGATCGACTGGGGTGGCGCAGCGGGAACAAACCACAGGATCTACCAAGGCAACATGAAAAAGAGAAGAAGATATTTCAAAATAGATAGAAAGCTAATAAACAATATAATGTGGTTCCACCGATCAAACAGATCGTGTGTACGTCCACAGGAGAAGGGGGAGAAACTTTATTAAAACTTTGAGGAGTACAATAAGAATTACTTACACCTCACGCTGAGAAGATTACAAGCCCTTGATGATCGTCAAGAACAGCGAACCCCTTGTGGCTAAGCTTCTCTCACGAATCTCTCACCTAGATAAATTACACTCTTAAGAATTACAAATTCATTGGATTCTCTTGAAATGCATTGAAGGTCACCCCTTAAGGGTTATTTATAGACCATAAAACTCTCCTAATCCTAAATAAACTCCATCAATTAGAATAAGGAAACTTGAATCCAACTCGGACTCAAAACAGATACAGAAAAAAACTGTCAGATCCGACATTAGTCGACCTTCACGACGTAATCACGTCATAATCCTAACAATCTCCCCCTTGACTTGAATACGTCCAAATTTGAGAATAGCCACCATGTTCCATGTGCTCGCATCCACGCACAATTGAACTAACTTGACTTCATCTCCATCTCACTCTCTCTTCTCCATAACCCCCTCATGGGGTTCACAACTTGATTAGGTTGAATAAATTCAGGCCTAACCTGAACTTTATTACCCAACGATCTCCTTGTTTTACACAAGATCTATGAGAATTTGCTCCACCATAGGAGTAACGATCTGGACTATCTTATTGCGCGCCTAGTCCCAATCTCTTTTTGGGGTACAACTGAACATGCAGGCTCGTAACCATCGTAATCTCTGATTGTTCCATAATCGCCGCGTCCGCAGCCGAGGATAACTGCAATCCACCAAGTGTAACTTTTAAATTTTGTAACATATACACATTGCCGACACGTTTGGCCCGAAATTTCACATGGGTCTTTTTGAAAACTTCCATTAGATCACCTTCAGAACTGAAACTGAATCTTTTCCCTTGTAAAGCTCTAAGAGAGATGAGATTGTACCTTGATTCGGGAACCTGACGAACACCTTGAAGGTAGTGATGCATCCATCATAAGACCAAAAGTGGATTGTTTTTTCGTCAATCACCTTGCTTGTAGCATAATTCTCCATAAAGACTTCTCCCCCTTAAACGAAGTGAATGAAAAGAACATCTTCCTATTGGAACTGATATGCCAGAATCTATGACCCATCTATCTTTGTTACCAACTGATTAGTCTGTAACAGATAGAACGTTGCACTGTTCTTCATCTTCTCCAACCAGTACAGTGACATTAGATCTGGTTGTTTTTCTTTCGAAGCCAACACTCAAATCTAATGTGTCCCTTCTTGTCAATAGTTGCATGTCAAATTCTTGTGTTTTGAGTTACCCGTGAAACTTTCATTATTACTCTTTCTTGAATAATGAATTTGCCCGTAATCATCAGATGAGACTCACCCGTCAAGTGGGTGTCAACTTTGTCCTTGTTGAGCAGATGCTCCTTGATATCATGGATCTTGATTGTTGACTTGCCTCCATAGATGATAGCTTCCTTAAAGCTCTTATATGAAGAAGGTAAAGAACACAGTAATAAAAATGCTTGATTCTCATCTTCTATCTTAACCTCTATCTTATCTAAATCATTGATAATAGAAGAAAATTTTGCAATGTGAGACTTGATAGGTGTACCTCATGCGTGCTGAGAAGAAAAAGACGTTGCTTCAGATTCAACTGTTTCGCCAACTACTTCTTCAGATAGTAATCTTGAAGTCGCTCCCACAACGAAGATGCTGTTTTCTCTGTAGAAAACTCATCCAATACTTTGTCCGCCAAGTAAAGCTGAATAGCCGTCAAAGGTTTCTATTCAATTCCTGTCAAGTTTCTTCCTTCATGTCTTGAGACTTTTCCTCCTTTTCGAGTAGTGCTTTTTTCGACCCGCTCTGGGTAAGGATGACATTCATTCTAATCTGCCACCTGCTGAAATTGATGATGCCATCGAACTTCTGAATATCGAACTTGATCGCAGACATCTTCAAGTTAACCTTGCTCTAGTACTAATTGTTGGAAAACAATCTGTATACTCTGATGTCAATTGTTGTGAATTCGAGGGAGGACGCCCCTACAACCGGATCGACTGGGGCACCACAACGAAAACAAACCACAAGATTTACTAAGGCAACGTGAAGAAGAGAAGAAGATATTTCAAAGTAGATAGAAAGCCAGCACACAATATAACGTGGTTCCACCGATCATACACATCGTGTGTACGTCCACAGGAGAAGGGGAGAAACTTTATTAAAACTTTGGGGAGTACAATAAGAATTACTTACACCTCGCGCTGAGAAGATTACAAGCCCTTGATGGTCGTCAAAAATAGCGAACCCTTGTGCCTAAGTTTCTCTCACGAATCTCTCACCTAGATGAATTACACCCTTAAGAATTACAAATTCATTAGATTTTCTTGAAATACATTGAAGGCTACCCCTAAGGGGTTATTATAGATCATAAAACTCTCCTAGTCCTAAACAAACTTCATCAATCAGAATAAGGAAACTTGAATTCAACTCGGACTCGAAGCAGATTCAGAAAAGGAAACTGCTAGATCTGACATTAGTCAACCTTCACGACGAATTCACATCATAATTCTAACACTCTCTTATCCTATTTCTCCTATAAATACTGGCATTTCCGAAGGCAGAATGGTACAACTCTAGCAGAGAGTTTAGAATAGGTTTATTGTTCTAGGTTTTAACTTAGGTTTTTGTACTTCACATGGTACAACCTCACTGAGCCTAAAAAATTTAAGTTTGCTGCCATGAAACTGACCGGTTAAGCTAGTCAGTACTGAACCAACTTAGAGAATATACGCGCATATCAACTTTAACGATCGATTGAAACATGAGATATGGTGAAGGATGAGCTGAAGGATAAGTATGTACCGCCATCATTTAGTGACTGTCTTATGGACAAGTGGCATCAATACTCCAAAGGCAACAAATCGACAAAAGAGTACGTGGCAAAATTCGATGAGTTCTTCATCAGATGTAGTACCTTCAATAAGGACAACTCGAATCCTTTCTAAGTTTAGAGCTAGACGTAAAGAAGACTTGCGAACCGAACTGTTAGAGGAGTCACCGAATTAGAGAAAGTCTACACCATAGTTCAAGATGTAGATTCCCTTTGGTCTAACTACAACACTAGAAGTTTCAATTCAAAATCGAGTGTGACTAGGAATTCCTCTTCTTCCCAGTTCAATAAATCTAGCACCCAATTCTTCTCCCGAAAGAACGACTTCAAAGTAAAATGAAGTGATGATTGTAGCAAACCCCTGAGCAAACTTCTTCCAAATTTAGTGTATCACTGAGTGTTATAATGTCAAGGTTACAGTCACAGCACCGCTAACTGTCCTAGCGAAATGAAGATCACCTTCGTTAACAGAGTTCTCACACAAGCTCTCGAGGTTATATATCACCCAGACATAGATGAAGATGATGATTCTGATTATGATCAAGAAGGTTCTGATGTTAAATGTAACTATATTCAACTCGCACCTTCAAATTACATATCGTCGTCTGATGTGCATTCTCACGGTCTGAGGAGAAGGATGATTGGAGAAGAACTACCATCTTTCACACTTACACTAAGATAGAAAGAAAGAATTGAAAAGTGATTGTGAATAGTGAAAGTTGTGTCAATGTGGTCTCTTCTAAAATGATCGAAAAGGTTGACTTGAAGATAGTACCTTATCCCCATCCGTATAAGGTGTCGTGGATCAACTCCACGGCCCTAGATGTAAAACAACAATGTCTTGTCCCTGTCGAGTTTGATGTTTAAAAAGATGAGATATAGTGTGATGTGATTACAATGGACATTGATCATATCATTTTAGGACGACCATAGCTCTACAACATGATGTTATTATTCATGGTCGATAGAACATGTGTCAATTTAAGCACAGGATAAGAAGATTAAATTGACACCCTACCAATCTATAGCTAAAAAGCTTAAACATAATACACCGAAGAAGTCAAAAGGAGTTAATTTGATCAGTGCAACAAAACTTAATAAAGAGCTCAAGAACAATGCTTCATTCATAATCCTAGCTGCTAGAGAAGTGATTAAAATGCCGAATAGTATTATTCCTCCGGAAGTCACTCCCGTGATTGAGGAGTTTAGTGATGTCTTCCCCGAAGACCTTCCAAATAAATTACCACCGATACGTGACATCCAACACGCTATCGATCTAGTACTCGAATAAAGTCTACCAAACTTGTCACATAACCGAATGAACCTAACTGAGCATGCCGAGCTTAAGAGACAAGTCGATGAATTGACAAACAAGGGTTTCATTAGAGAGAGCATGAGCCCATGTGTAGTCCCTACATTATTAACGTCGAAGAAAGAAGGATCACGGTGTATGTGCATGAATAGTAGAGTGATTAACAAGATCACAATCAAATATCGCTTTCCATTTCGAGGTTGGTTGATATGTTGGATATAATGTCTGGTGCCACAATTTTTTCTAAAATAGATCTTAAGAGTGATTATCACCAAAATTCACATTCGTCCAGGAGATGAATGGAAGACCGCTTTCAAGACGAAAGATGGACTATATGAATGGATGATTATGCCTTTTAAGTTGGCCAACGCTCCGAGTACATTTATGTGAGTGATAGCTCATGTACTATGACCCTTCATGAGAAAATTTCTTATAGTTTACTTTGATGATATTCTCATTTATAACCACTATCATGAGCAACATTTAGACCACTTACGTCAAGTTTGTACTGTGTTGAGAAAAAAAGAATTGTATGCTAACTCCAAAAAGTGTCCCCTATGTATAATTTTGTAGGAGATATAATTTTGTAGCCTATATAATTTCCCCTATGTATTCACTTTTTCAATGAACAATCGATGAAAGTTTTTCTTCATTCTCAAATTGAGTTTGATTATTAGATTTCTCAATTCTAGATTCTATTAGTGGCGCGATGTCCTAATCAGACTCAATTAGTAATGGAATGCTCTAATTGATTTATCTATTTCTATCCTCTCTCTATCTCCCCTTCAAATTTCTTCCTTTCAAATAAATTTTCATAACCAAATCCCTCTTTCTCTCGTCACGCATTCAACATCTTTGCCTCGTATGCATAAGTGCCTCGATTCCTCGATGACCCTCTTTTTGTCAGTTGTATCTGTTCTCGTCTGCGTGAGTTCAGAAATTAACCGACAATAAACAAGCAAGCTAAAATCAAATATACAATTATCTCTTGTATTTTTCTTGTTACATCAACTTTTTAATTGAAAGTCTGGATATACATCATCTAGTCTGTTATCTATTCTGATTTTCTGTCTACATTAAAACTGAGCGAGCGATTTTGTGTCTCCCGTGTGATTACTTGACTTCTTTATTGCATATAGAACTTGATTTCCTACATAAAGAATAGTTTATGATTAGTTCTTTAAATATTGAAATCGATAAGCACTTGCATGATCAATATAACATAACCTAATATTATCTGTTTTAATTCAATTCCTACCAATAATCTTTCTTGTTGGTGAAGCGTATTTTTGAGTTAATTTATCTGTTGATTCCACCCCATACACGTTTCTCATCAGTGTGTATGTCCAACTTTTTCCTTAAATTTAACTTGTTTATCCCTTTCCTCAGCTGTCTTGATGATTCCACACCTGCTTTATAAATAGGATTAATTATCTAATGATCTCTAAACAGGTAGGTACTGAATAATTAGTATCACCATTTTCTATTCTTCTGGCACACAGTGATCATGAATCTCTCCAGTTTTAAATACCTTTATCATGCCTGCTAATGGGTTCACTTCATGTTCTTTTTTCCTTTTTTTCTTTTTTTTTTTTTTCAGAATCTTCAATGAGTTTGTGGGACGGGGAGCCGCAGAGTTCAAAGCTGAGGTCTCTTGATGAAGAACTATCACAAACTGTACTGAAACCTGAGCGCAGCCAGGTGCGGATCACAATTCTTGATATTTCGCTCATCATTGATTTTGATTATTTGACTCCTATGTTTCTTTTTTTCTTCTTTTTTTTTTTTAGGAAAGAAGAGGGCCTGAAAGAAGTCCCCATTCTAATATCATTAATATATGTGGGGAAAAAAAGGATACAGGGTTAATCGGCTCACGAAACCTTTTTCTTTGATATTGATATAATTATGAGATACATCTTCTGTTGTTTGTTTAAAGTTGCAGCATAGCTGGAATCATGAATGGTACATATTTCTTGATTCAGGCTGCAGATCATAGATGTTTGTCATAGAGGGGAATGAATATATTAGAGCTAACTTGTTTTTCTAATTAAACCTAAGCACTAGATCAAATAAGAACCTGGATCATTGGAAGATCTCAAATAATTTGCCAATCTCTTTCGATAAATCTCTTTTGAAATATTGGAATCTTGTGAGCTCTATTATCGGGGCTTATCCTTGATGCCATCTCTGGGTCTTTCTTTGTGTGAATGGAGGTATCCAATCTTGGACCAAATTCCCCAACATGAGGAAGGTGGTTGCATAGAATGTTCAGAGTCCAATTATCCAGCTAACTTCATTGTTTAACAATGTCTTGTGGAATTTGTTATCCCAGTCCCTCTCAGTTGATGACCAGTTTAGTAAAAGCTTTATGTTTGCTGAATTTTCATCTATACGCAATTGAGAACTTTGCATCTCTTGCATTCCTTCACAATCTCCCCCTCAACTTCAATGGCGTTTTCTCCCTTTCTCTTTGTAGCCATGCATTTCATGCTCTTTCTGTTTCCCTCATCAGCAGAGCATAACAACATCACCGACCTCTCCGCACTGCTGGCCTTCAAGGCTCGCGTCGACCCATACAACATTCTGTCCACCAACTGGTCCACCAATACCTCCTTCTGCTCCTGGACTGGCGTCTCATGCAGCGGTAGGAGGGAGAGAGTTATTTCTCTCAGTATTGAGAATTTACCTCTCTATGGAACAATTTCTCCATATGTTGCAAACCTCTCCTTTCTGTCTTACCTCAACCTTACAAACAACAGTCTCGCCGGCCCCATCCCTGACTCCCTTGCGCAGATGCCTCGCCTCCGGTCACTCACACTAAATCAAAATCAGCTTTCTGGTTCTATACCACCAGCTATTTTCAACATGTCTCTGTTAGCTGCACTATTCCTTGAAGACAACAATCTGTCTGGTGCTCTTCCATCGAATGGGACCTTAATTCATGCAATGCTTCCTCGAATTCAAAATCTGAGTCTGTCAAGTAATCGTCTCAATGGAAACATCCCATCTGGAGTTTCTCAGTGCTATCATCTTCGTGTGCTGTCCTTGTCTTACAACCAGTTTAGCGGAAACATTCCTTCAGAGCTAGGGAATTTGAAGCGGCTTAGAATTCTGTACCTTCAACAGAACAATCTCACAGGTACAATACCATCCTCCTGGGGCAACCTAACAAATCTACTTGAATTAGACGTCAGCAATAACATCATCCACGGGGGTCTTCCTGAAGAGTTGGGTGCTCTTTCAAATCTTCAAAGACTGCTTTTTAGCGACACCTATGGTATAACCGGTCCTATACCGATATCCCTCTCAAATATTTCATCACTCAGATTTCTAATCCTGCCAAACAACAAACTTACTGGGCCAATACGCCTGCACTTCGGGAGCATGCCTCGCCTTCAGACCTTGTTTCTGCAAGGGAACAAGCTAACAGGAGGATTAGACTTCCTTGGCTCGCTTTCAAGCTGCAGAGTTCTAAAATTTTTAGACTTGTGGGACAATGAGCTGGAGGGTTCCCTTCCTAATACCGTAGGTAACCTCTCGAGAAATCTTATTGAATTTATTGTCTATGCAAATCATATCAATGGAGAAATTCCTGTTGGACTGGGCAATCTGTCTAGCTTGGAGGATCTAGGCTTGGGAGAGAATGAGCTAGTTGGAATGATACCGTCTGAGATCACGAAGCTAGAAAACCTTCAGTGGCTGAGGTTGGAGAATAACAGGATATATGGGTCCATCCCACCTGAATTTGGCCGATTAAGAATAAACAGACTATACCTTCATGGGAACAATCTCTCTGGACCCATACCTGATTCACTGGGAAATGTCAGCGGTCTTCAGCACCTGAAACTGAGTGCCAATACACTATCTTCAGGAATTCCTCAAAGCATGTGGAGTCTGACTGGCCTCCTTGAGTTGAATCTATCACACAATTTTCTTGATGGATCACTATCTTCAGCAATCGAAAACATCAAGTCCTTGGACACATTTGATATATCAGTGAATCAGATAGGAGGTGTGATCCCCAGTGCTTTGAAGGCGCTCCAAATGGTCAGATACCTGGATCTTTCTAATAACTCATTTCATGGTCAAATTCCACAATCATTTGGTGACCTTATCAATATTGAGGCATTGAACCTTTCATGCAATAATCTCTCAGGAGTGATACCTGACTCCTTGTCTAATCTCCGGTATCTCAGCAGTATAAACCTATCTTTCAATAAGTTGGAAGGAAAGATTCCAAGTAGTGGTGCCTTTCTCAATCTCACCATATCCTCTTTGGTAGGGAATGCAGGATTATGTGGAGCACCTAGACTAGGTTTTCCACCTTGCTCTGCGAATGCGGCTCCTTCAAATCCAAGCAAGAGAGTACATTTGCTTGAATATATCCTCCCGGCTATTGCTCTCGCTATAGTCCTTGTTGCTTCCATTTCCATCTTATTAAAAGTTCATATGAAGAGGAGAAAGAGTGCAGCCCTGAAAACACACCATCTCCTAATAACTATAGATTTATCTCATACCATGAGCTTGTTCGTGCCACCGAAAATTTCAGCGAGGCAAACTTACTGGGAAGTGGGAGCTTTGGGTCTGTCTACAAAGGATGTTTAGATGATGGGTTGCTCACCGCGATAAAGGTCTTGAACTTGGAAGCTGATGGAGCTTCGAGGAGTTTTGATGCCGAGTGTAGCGCTTTGCGCATGGTTCGTCACAGAAATCTTGTTAAAATAATCAGCACTTGTTCTAACCTGGACTTCAAGGCACTTGTCCTACAATTCATGCCTAACGGAAGCCTTGAAAGATGGCTCTACTGCCACAACTACTGCCTGAATCTACTTCAAAGGATTACCATCGTAATCGATGTGGCTTCAGCTCTTGAGTACCTCCATCATCGCCTTTCTCAGGTTATCCTGCATTGTGACCTGAAGCCGAGCAACATCCTTCTCGATGAAGACATGACTGCACATGTGAGCGACTTTGGGATTGCAAAACTATTGGCCGGTGATAGCCGGAGCGTAACATCAGCTAGCATAACAGGGACTATTGGTTACGTACCTCCAGGTAATTAAACTTACATGCTTAATTTCATCTAAAATTCAATACCAAATAGTTTAATTTGTTGTACATTTTGGCATGTGGAATAGAGTATGCATCGACAGGAAGAGTCTCAAGAAAGGGGGATGTCTACAGCTTTGGAGTACTGTTGCTAGAGATCTTTACGCGGAAGAAGCCTACTGATCCTATGTTTGCCGGGGAATCAAGCCTGAGACAATGGGTATGTCAGGCAAATCCTGCAGCTCTGCTCGAAATTGTGGACAGTAATCTTTTGAAAGATGTGTTTGGAACTGGGAGGCATAGTGAAGATCTAATTGCCATGCAGGCATGTCTGTCATCTATCATGGAACTTGGCATACTTTGTTCAGATGAATCAGCCAAAAAAAGGCCCGCAATGGAAGAAGTTGTCCCCAGGTTGCAGAAGATCAAAATGGAATATATATCCAAGATTTCCATTGCATAAAGCATCTGGAAACTTTGCTAGGTATGTTGTTAAGAACTAGACACAAAATTTATGTTGTTGTGATTAAGCTCCATTTGGCGAGTATCTATTGGTATATGTTGAAAATGCTAGTTCATTTTCTTACATTTTGTTGTGTTACGAAACTGCATTAAAATATAAAAAATGAGCTAGTGCATGAACAACTTTGAGACATTGCTTTATCAAATAGTATCAGATTTAGCATAAGTATCATTATGTTTCATTGATACTTAGTAATTCATCACAGAATTTTCTTACTTGTCTGCTATTGTTGGAATATAATTAATATTGAATGGTTGTGTTGTTCTCGATTTATTCGTATATGGAATGAATCTTTTCATATTTTACATGCCTTTCTTTGAGGGTATCGGTTCTCTCTTTCTTCTGTAAGAAAGGAACATTTAAGATAAGTGTGTGTCGGGCATAAGTAATTTTGTGCTAGCATCAACAACACAGAAGCCAGACTAGATGAGTATATATTTAGACTAAGAAAAAAGAACAATAAGGAATCTCATAAATATTGCATCTCTGCTTCCTCTCTTGTTCTGGCATTCACTTATAGTGTCGTGTGGCTGATGGTTCCTGTTGTTGCGCACTTCATCTGTATGCAAATTTAGATGGCTGGAGATTGGAACTCTGCGAACCAACAATTTCCAGGTTCTTTGACAGCTTAGTAGGCTGGATTTAATTAACGTGACAAGTCAAAAGTACAAGAGAACCGTGCCAGGCAGGGCACCTTAAAACGAAGACGGTGATCTATGTGAACGTATCGTAGAAGTCTCATGCTGGTGATGGACGGAGACAGTCGCCGTGTAAACTGAACTGGAGGAATTCAACGAAGAAAAACGGTTTCACTGATTGTAACTCTTATGTAGTAACTTTGTCTAGGATGGAATGAATGGGTGACTCTGTTTCTCTCCCCCCTTGGCAGCAGGCCTCTCTCAGTTTGCAAGTCTTGTAGAATATGTGATCTGATTTGTCCCTCTCTGAGTCTCAGTTGACAGTGCCCGCAAAAAATGTATCTATTGTTTCCCACGGTCCTACCTGTGAAATTGAGAATTGTCCCCAACTTGCATCCCCTAACAACGTTTATCCTCAGCTTCAATGGAGTTCTATGATTTTTTTTTTCTTGGCATCAACGAATTTCTTGCTCCTGTAGTTTCTCTCAATCTCACTGGCAGAGCATAACAACTTCACTGACCTGATAATGTGCCGCGGGCAAAAAATTACTGTTTATGTGAACAGTGCCACGGGTGAAAAAAATCAACGAAGAAAAAGCGTTTCACTGGCCTGTTTGGTTGGCTGTAAATGAGAGGAAAAAGTGTAAGAGAAAAAATAAAGAAGAAAATGTGAGAAAATGGGAAAGAAAATGTGAGGAAACGATAAAAAATTAAGATTTATGCGAATAAGTTTTTCGATATTTGACTAGTAATATAGAAGTGGAAGCGAAAAAGTTAATCATAAAATTGTCCGCAAAATAATGTTAAAATAAATATTAATTATGAATTTCTTTTTACTGTAATTAGAAACTGCAAGTTGATTTACATGACAACAAAATTAACCATTGAGAACTACATCTTATTATAAGTGGATATACATAACGACAAAATTAACTGTAGCACCATGGGAAAAATAGTATTATGAAAGGAAGGTGTAAAAAGAAAAAGAGAAAAGAAAAAGGAGAGACGAGGTTAGCCAGTGGAGGCAAGGCTAGATAAAACTTCAGGCGAAGTAGTAAGTTAGCCTTCAACGAAGCTAAGCCAAGCTTCAGATGAAGCTATCATAAAGCTTCAGGCGAAGCTATCAGTTAGCTCTTTAAATAGAGCTATGCTATGCTTCGAGGCAAAACTAGCAAGATCAGCTTCAGACGAAGTTAAGAGTCAGCTCAATGTGGAGTTGTGTAGAGCTTCATGTGAAATTAGAAACTTAGCCTTTTCGCGAGGCTATAAAGCTTCAAGAGAAGTTAACGTTTTTAAGCTCATGCGAAGCCAAGTGTTAAGCTGACTTAGCCTCATAGGCCTGCTTAGACCTTTTCAAAGGCAATACTTGACCTACTGTCTTCTTCATTGGATCGGTAGGGTCCAAGTCACTGCTTTATCTCTCGGGAATGGGCAGAAATTAGTCGTCAGCTGGTCTGCGACTCGTCTTTTGTAAATGTCGACAATTTAGACATTGTTTAGACCGGTTGAAAGTGTTGTCCGGGAGTTTGTTTTTTCGAAGTGTCAACAGGACTGTCGACGGGGCTCTGTCGACAGCCAATATGGCGTGTCAACTGATTAAGTAAACTGCTGCTCACTGTTGGCGCATTCATGTATTTGCTGCATCCTAACACTTCATACAAACTCTATACTAACACCAAAGGAGTTAAAAAAATCCACCATTAATATTTTCACTCTCTCCCCACGAAAATCTTAGTAATATTATTAGTCATAGTTTGAGAATTTGTTCAATCTATATAAAGAAAATATTACTCATAATTATGTAACTGTATTTTGTAATTCTTCGATAAAAATGTAGTCACTTATAGGTTAACACCTAGACTTGTGGTACTTTCGTTTCAAGCTGTTTTGTGTTCTCCTGTCACAAATCTAATTGTCTTGTTATCTTGGACACCATATGCTTAATTGTTCTTTCATTTTATTTTTTTCCTTCTCATTTTCAAGAATCCAGAGCATACTTTTGAATCATCATTTTGCTCATTTAGTGAGTAACATGTAATATCCATTTCTGAACAAATATAATTCTTGTTTTGTCAAAAAGTTAATAAATGTAAAGCTAAGCATTAATCCACAATGTTGATATCGGGGGCAGGTCATCTTCAAAAATTTCCCAATTCCTCTTATCGTCGCATTTGGATTCATGGAAGTGGAAGGAAAATGAGAAGTGGGAAAACCTATTTCCTACTTCTCTTGTTTGTTTTAAACCAAAAATGGGAAATGGAAAATCAATTTTCCATTTCACTTTTCCCTTTTCCTTTTAAACATCTTTTTTACATTATCATTTTTTCACTTTGTGGGTGCTACAATTAATTTTCTGTTCAAGTAATCTCACTTATAATAAGTTGTAACTTAACGCATTAAATTTAGATGTCATGTAAATCCCACTTGCAGTCTAATTACAGTCTAAAAACATTATTTCAGAATTAATATTCAATCTAATATTATTTTATGATTCACTTTTTCACTTCCACTTTCACATTACTAACCAAACATTAAAAAACACAATATACTTTTCCATTTACACTTTCACATTACAACTAAATACTGAAAATATGAATTACACAAATCCTAATTTTCTACTACACTTCCACGTTTCCCATCCTCATTTCATACTCACACCTTTTTCTTCTACTTTCATCAAACCAAACAGGTTGTATCTCACCTTCTATTGTATGTTTTAATTGATTAATGAAATCAGGCTATGATCATTCTCTTAAAAGAAGGAAAAATTAAAAAAAGGTCAAGCCTCAGTTCACAACCCCTTCCTAAACTGTTTAGGAGGCGAAGCTGCAAGTCAATTTTGAAGATAATGGAGATATTTTTTGGGTACAAATATTGCACCAATTCAATTATCTCAATACAAACAATTTGTAGTACCAATCATTAAATTTAATTCTATTACAATATCATAGTTGAGAATATTTTGAGTGTTTTTTTTTTTTAAATGAAAGATAGGCTGTAGCTTGTGCAAGCAAAATTTGAGTTCCAGACCTCTTACCCACTGTGAAAGAAGTTTGCCACTGAGTGAATTTTCATAGTTGTAGGTTTGATGACTGCATGTATTACTTAAGTAGGTATTTCTCAAATGCAAAATGTGGCTAAGATTTTGAAGTATGGCTCGTTGAGTCTAATTTTGCATTTCAATATATAGTTTCTGATTTCTCAATCACATAACCATATTTCGGGATAAAACTTGACACAACATGCAAATACGTTTTAATCTAAATTAAATATAAAAAAAAATACTCCAAACGTGGAACACACGCTGGTTTCAGTCCTACCTAATTACTAGGAAAACAGAGTTTAATGAAGAAAAGGGTTATTTAATATAAATTTTATCTCTAATCTGAAAACGTTAAGGTGTTATTTGATTAAGGGATACTCATAAAAGGGGAACTACCATGAAAAGTATGTATTTAGGAGGAGGGGAGTGCTTTCAAATGTAGAAAATATTAAAAAAGGATGAAGAGAAACTCAAAAATATGTATTTTTTTTAATTAATCTCCCAAGTGTTCTTATATTTGCTAAAAAGAAAAAAGAAAAATGTGTTTGTATCCCAAAAATATGGTTCCTTCATCTTTTTTCTAACTTATTTTTGGTAATTAAACCTAGCCAGCAGATCAAATGAGAAACGCAATCTCAAATAGTTTGCCAACCTCTTTCGACAAATCTCTTTTGAAATATTAGAATCATGTGAGCTCTATTATTGAGGCTTATTCCTGACGCGCTCACAGGGTCCTCTTCCATGAGCCGAGATACACATTATTGGACCAAAATTTCCAACATGAGGAATGTTGTTGGATAGTGACTGTTCATAGTCCAGCGCTAAAAGTCGGACTCATATGGATCGATCCTCTTCTGGAAAAAAGATACCACAACAAAGAAAAGAAGGTTTCACTGGTTATGATTATGACTTCTGTGTTGGAAGTTGTTCAAAGATGGAATGAGGGGTCTGCTGTGCTTCCATCAGTGTCCGTTTGTTAACTTTTTCGTAACAAAGTCTTGTGGAATTTGATATCTCAGTCCCTCTCTCAGCTGACCATTTTGCTAAACTCCTGTGTTCAGATCGTTGGCATATGGCTTGGTTATTGAGATAACATCGTCAAGTTTATGCTTAATTTTATGTTATTGGGGGTTCAATGGATAATTTTGTCAGATAATTTCTTAGTAATGAAATCTAGCCAATTAACTTTAAAAAAAAAAAAAAAAAACTAGCCAATTAGTCAAATGAGTACTAGGATCAGTCGGGATCTCACATAATTACAAAAAATTCTTAAAGAAATTTAACATCTCAAAATCAAATTTGGGAGACATATTCCTCATTCTTTGTCAAAGCTAGGTGCATAAATGGTCCACGAGGAATAGATGCCAAGGCGAACAAGGAGACTGAGATGGGGGCTGGTCATAGTGTCCAGGTAAAAATGTTAAAAAGCTAACGTGAGGAAGGGAATCATAATGGGATTGTTCAGAGTCCATTAAGTCCAGGTAAACATTTGGAATTCTGCGGATCCTCCACAGGCAGAGGGGTTAGCTGACTTGTCAGCGGGACTGGGGATGATGGGGGTGTGTGTGAAGACTTCACGAAGTCTTTGATAATGGAGCTTACCTAGTGAAGGACAAGTCGCTAGCATGGGGGAATATAATGCTCAACGTGCGTGGAGGAGAGACTACTTAGAGGTTATGACACGCAGGACATTTCTCCCACTCAAAAGTTAGCGTGTTAGACACACAAATAGTTGACAGGGATAGATGACAAGCGTGTCCAACACTAATAAATGTATAAACTATTATTTACCTAAAAAAGTATACTTTGTAGATCATTTTACGAAAATTAAGTTCTTTCTTATATTAATATTAATCTAATATATATAACTCTTAATCAAATATGCATATATTATGAACACGTAATGAGGACATCCAAGCACACGTGCGCTCGAAGCGTAAGTATCAACACATGTATCAGTGCAGGAGGTGTCGAACTACTGCCATGCGTCGATTTATAGCTATGCGTCTAGCAACAGCTATTTGGTTCTAGTTTCAAGACCAAGTCCATAGTTTTTATTCATGTTGAGTCTAACATTTTTTTTTTCTTTTATTTCATTTAGTCTTGTTTTCTTTAAGCCCCACATGAATTCTGAGAGGAGAATTAATGATATGTATGTCTATATATAGGCATGAGTCAAATATGATTATAACTAATATTTTGATCAACAAAAATTTGGATACTTCTATGAATTGAATGTTTTCTTCTCTAATTTTGAGTGTAAACCCTAACCTATTTATCTTTGCCCACTTACACAAAATCCTAGTCAAAAAAAAAAAAAAAAGAAAAAAAAGAAAAGAAAAACAGTCACCAGCAAAACTCCCGACCTCCTCTTCTTCATCTGCTTTTGTCTCTGTATCGGGCTGCCATTTATCGCTGTTTTATGCCTTACTGCATCCGACACCCTCCTCTCCTTTAATTGCTGCCGCTCCAGTTCTTGTGTTGTCGCCAGCCCCAGTTCTTGTGTTGTCGCTGTGGCGCCAACAGTAGCTGCAAGCCTGTTCTCGTGTTCAACTGCTGCCTCTCCTGTTCTGGTGCTGTTTTTGGTGCCTACTGTTCTGGTGTTGTCGATATTGTGCACTTCAGCAGTCGTCCACTAGTTTTTCTCCTTTGACTGTCGCCACTGTTGTGCCTTACAGTCGCCTCTGTTGTGCCTTTATAGCCGCCAGCCAACAACCATCCCTTTTCAACAACTATCGCTGCTGGACTGTTACAGGGCATCTCGTTTCCAACTGTCACACAACATTAACATCATGCACCTGTGAACGTTACTTTTCAGTAGGTGAGTCTTTAATTCAACAATCAAATTTTACATCAAGTAATTGTATCTCTAAATATTATCATTATTTCTTGCCGTCTACCAAATATTGTGAGTCGTGTGAGTCTAAAGACATGTATCCTGCTGATATTTAATATTGCAAGTAGGACTATTATCATTTTAACTGAGTATCGTGTTTAAATTAATTAAGACCAGAATTATCTGAACTATGCGGGTGACAGATTGTTAAAATTTATTTACGTGACATTGCTAGTTTTATTTTATTTTCTTACCACGATCGTAATCTTTGACAAAGCATGCCGACACTAGCATCTGACTCCCACGATGATGTGCCCAATGAGTAATCATGGCATAATGACTCTTCAGAGTCAGAGGCTGATGGGATCGGGGTTGACACATAGCCCAACCCCCTACGAGTCTGATGATAATAATCAGGGATTTTCCCTTTAGGCACAAAAGATCGGAGTAGTGTTCTCCTTCCTTTGCCGAAATTCAATCCTGGACCGTTTGTCAGATCGTACCCATGCTTTCCATCATTCTGAGTGCATTTGGCTCATAATGACCGAACTGAGGAGGTTCCTTCTCGCTTTCTGATTCTTCACGGGACATCGGTTCGAATTTAATTCGTCCGAAAAGAATTAGTTTTTGGCCTTTTCGTTTTGCTGGAATCACGAATACTGATTCTTGCGCATCACCGGCATCTTGGTATGTTTCGAAGGACGACTTCACTGGTACATGCAATGATGTCAAAGCATCCATTGCTGACCAGAGGTCATCATCCACTTCAGTACTAGTGTCTGACGGCACTGAATTAGAAGCGAACACAGAAAAATAAGCCAAATTTAATTCTTCATTAATATACCATCCGCCTACATCATCGGTGGTGTTATCAACACCGAGCTTATTAATGCTCGTTACAAGTGGATCTAGTTCCCACATGCACTCTTCTTTTTCCGGCTCGGTGTCGGCTTCATTAGCAGAGTCTGGCTCCTCTGGTTGCGGGATTTCGTTTGTTTCCACAGAGTCCTGATACAGGAGAGAATCTATGAAATAATTCTCGACTCCCTTGAACGGATGCCTTTTGGCAATCAACGTTCGTACATTTCCACTCCGGTTGATGTATTTCATGACTTGGTGGAGAGTGGAGGGAACGATAGAATTATGATGAATACATGGTCGTCCCAGCAGCAAATTGTATGAGGTGTCGGCATCGATCACGTAGCATGTCACTTCCGACTTTAAATCCCCAATTTGGCATTGAGCTTGATCTTCCCCATTGGACGGGTACCATTGGCATTGAACCCATAAATGGTCGTCTGGGTAACGCTCAACCGGTGGGTAGGAATCCCTAAATGTTGCATGACCTGGCGAGGCATAATGCTCAATGCAGACCCTAGATCTACCTGAATACGACTTACTTCAGATGATCCGATGTACCCTGTGAAGTATAGGGGTCGATCATGTTTCCCCTTAACCTGCATATCATTTGCTGTGAAAGTGATGTAGGGAGTATTTTGGGATGCGTGGAGGTAATCCTCTACATCTTCCTCCTCTGGTCCGATCGGTACCTTGGTCATAAAAACCTCGGCATTAGCGAGAGCCTCCCTTAAAGCTTCTCTGGTTGACTTTGATAGCTTCAGGAGCTCGTAAAGAGTGATTCGGGCTGGGATATTGGCCAGTTGAGTCAGGACGTCAAAGCGGTAAGTGTTGCGGATCCTTCCGCGATGTCTTTTGAGAGAGCTTTGGAAAATCGAAGCTCTTTCTGTCTCTCTATGGGTTATTTTATGGAGTTTGGCTGACTCTGTAGCGGCTTTTGGAGGAGTTGCCGCCATTTCGTCATACTTTTTCAAATATGACTGACCCGAACGGGTTTCCGTCACAAGTTGGTTGGGTTCTGCGACGAGAACTATTGTTTTCTCTTCTGAATCAGTCAGCGAGGGAACATCAGTTTTCACTTCCCAGGAAGAAGCGCACATCACATTACAGGATGACGCTTTCGTTTTGCCTTTGGACCTTCTGCTGGTAACAGTGGTCCATTGCTGGCCATCCACGAGGTCGGGATGAACCCACATAACTTCTCCCTGAGGTGTGGCAACAGGTACAAGACCCTTCTCTTGTTAATTGTGAGGGTCTATGTTGATCATTCTTAGCTCCCCTTTTGGAATGAGGACTACTCCAGAGGGTGTTCGATGTTGTCTTCCAAACTGGAGGAATGATGTCATATTGGCCGTCACTTTTTTCTGCTCTGGACGGAGTTTTAATACCTCTACGTCAATCAAAGCTTGAAGGATATCTTTAAAGACATAACAGCTCTTGGTGGGGTGTCCCAGCATCCTATGATACAGGCAAAAATTAGGATTATCGGTTTTACCGACTTCTTCAGGGCGTCTAGCTTCAAGAAGCTTTAGTCTGTTGCTCTTGTTAAGTAACTTGAACAGCGAGTCAACATGTTCGTCCTTGAAGGAATACTGCTTGCTGGCGCGTGGCTGACTTGAAGAGCCATTTTTCTTGACCGGTTGAGGTTTGACGGGGGATTTGGTCTCTGTCGCCAAGTTATCCTTCCATTTTGTTTGAAGGGATGTGTCTGGCGCACGCCTTGTCGACCTTTCGGGTCTGGGTTTGTTTTCTTCTACCCTAACCCGGGCGACAATTTCTTCAGCCTGTTCACCTTGCTAGATTAATTGTTTCCAAGTGCGGCTTTCAGCAACTCCTATTTGGGCGAGGAGCGAAGTTTGTAGATTGTTGCGGCATGTTTCCACCAGGGTGACCTGGGTCATACTACTTGAATATCTGAGTGCTACATTCTGAAATCTTTCTACAAATAATTTGACGGACTACCCCTTTCGCTGCTTTGTGGCCAAAAGAGTAGGCATTGTGACCTCTGAGTCGTCTTCAAAGAAGCGTGTCAGGAAGAGCTTCTCCAAATCGCCCCAATTTTTAATGGAGCCTTCCGGGAGCTTCATGAAACCATTCAAAGGCGAGCCCTTTTAGGGTGACGATGAACAAACGTGCCAGGATGGCATCGTTATCTACCACGTTCCCTGTCTGAGATTTAAAGTAGTAGATATGTTGGTTCGGTGACCCTTTACCGTCAAATACTTGGAGGGTCAGAGCTTTGAACTTGGGAGGGTATGGAACAAGGTCCCACTCGGCCGGATATAGCTGGACCACTCCTGCTTCTTGAAGGCCTTTCCGATTAGTAAGGGCCTCAAGACATTGCTCTAATTGATTCATTCTTTTAGAATGAACCCTTCCTTGGTCTCGGTCATCTTTTTCCTGAGATGAGGATTTAGACGAGGTAGAAGTAGGTTGCTCCTTCTCCTCAATATGTACAGAATATGAGCTTTCTCCTCTTTTCGTTTGCCTTTAGACTTTTTAGAGGAGGCTTTGTCGGTTGACTTCCTCTTGTCTTCAAGCAATTGTGCCAGCATCTGCTTGAGAGAATTGATAGATTCTTGTTGAACATGAATCATCTCGAATTGTTCCTTCTGGACCTGGGCTAGCTGAACCAAGCGCCTGGCTGTCTCCTCAGGAGTATTTGTCATGTATATAAAGACCTCCTTCTCTATGGAAGAATTTGAAGCATGTGACTCTGTAATAGCGGAATGCGAGTCATTTACTTCAATGCCCGAGCCAGGGCAATGTAATTAATCGGGAATTACCCTGGTCCGAGTGCGAGTATGTCGGTACACCCCTTCCGGTTCTGTGTCAGACTCGTCGGAGCTGACTATAGATTGCTTTCCCTTACTCCTGCTTGTCATGTTTGCTGTGAGTTCAGGGTATTCAGTGTCAGAGAAAATCCTCCTCCTGTGGGAGCGATTTCTTTTAGCTGATAGGGGAGTCAGAGTCAACTGTCTAACTTTAGACTGCTGGCTTGCATGTGAACTGTAATGACACTCAGAGAGCATTGTGATAAGCCGTTTGTAGCAACACGATGGAGTGATCCGACTAGCACTTCTCTTCCTTGTCAAATAATCCCTTAGATCTGCGAGAGGAGGATCGAAGAGATTAGCCTCGCAATGTCGAGGGCTTTTCAACTAGCGAGAGTTATCCTTGCTTCACACAGCTGAGACGAGGGTTCTGAGATGCGGGGCTCATGAACGCAGCTCTTGCGTCGCGGCTCCGGAACGCGAGTCTGGCGTCTCTGTTGAGAAGAGACGCGGCTCTGATTATCGCGTCTGGACAGAGACGATTGAGAAACGCAGGGCTGCTGGGTCTTGCGTATAGAGGCGCGTATCTCGTGTCTTTGACAAAGAGCACGAACTTCGCGTTGGCGTTTGGGAAGCGGTGCTTCAGAAATGCAAGCTTGGTGAATCTCACGTTTAGGTTGCTAAACGCGGACTTCACGTGTCTGATACGGTATAGAAGAGTCGCCGGTCTGAACTTCGCGTCCTATCTCTATTGGACAAACAGTTGTTCCAACTTGTAGTTGACGGGCACGCCGCCTCTGTCGCCGTTTAGCGTTCCGGTTGCGTCGTGAGGGTTGAAGGGAACCCCCGGCAACATGGCGCTGAGGAAGGGGATGGACTGGCTGGACATCAAGAACGTTAACCACGTGGGTCTCCTGAGAGATGTTGACACGGGCGTTACGCATGATGCGATTAGCCATGATATCCTTCTCATCAGTCGCGTCTGAGAGGATCTTAGAGCGGGCTTGAGAGCAAATCCCCGAAGAGACTCTGCGGTAGGCCCGGGCCTTAGGGCTCTTAGAGCCAGAAGAGAGGAACTCTTCATACTTCGCCTAGTCAAATTTCACGACAAGTGATTCGATCATTTTTCCCATGTAGATGACGTCACCTTGCGCCACCACTTACTCGTTAGTAGAGAAAGTAGTCCCCCGCGGAGTCGTCATCTCTTGTTTATCAGAAAAATTGAAGAGCGTGTAAATTCTTTATTTGGTTGTAAAGAAAATTACAACGGATCAATAATCCGATTACAAAAGAGGGGAGAATAATTAGATCTCCCCTTTGTTTAATGCTGGATTCTTGATGTGATGGTGGAAAGTGAATCTTGTTTTTCGTTGACCGGGTGAACGTCAGGACCTCTTGGAATCTTCTATTTGGATGGCAGACGGAGTAACACAGCTCCTGTCGATCAAGAATCTCAAAGAGATTATAGGCGAAGATTAACTTGTACGCAGCAAGTTGCTTGAAGAGTTGAATTCTCTTTCTTTTCAGTGGAAGTCTCGGGACTTCTACAGCTCGCAAGTGAAATTCTTCTCAAACAAGGATTATCTGATCAACCGACCCTTCTCCATAGCAAACATGGCTATTTATAGAGGTTTCAGGGGTGAACGTGCCCCCCTAAAAATACTTCATAATGGGGGTTAACTTCCTCATTATGTGGGCAGTATTGACCCAATAATGAGGGCAGTTATAACCGAGACGCGGGTTCCGACCCTCGCGCCTTGGTGCTGCAGTGACGCAGGTTTCAACTCTCGCGTCTTAATACTGCAGTGGTGCTGAGACGCGGGTTTCGACCCTCGCGCCTTGATGTCGTAGTGGTGCTGAGACGCGAGTTTCGACCCTCGCGTCTTGATGCTGCAGTAAACGCGGGTTGCGACCTTCGCGCCTTGATGTTGCAGTGGTGTTGAGACGCGGGTTTTGATCCTCGCGTCTTGATGCCGCAGTGACGCTGAGATTAGCCCTGCGTCTGGAGTTTGGACTCTATTTTTGATGACTTGTCTTCATTGATTTTTAGACAGCCTACAGAGCCCAAAGAGACTAGCTTCTCTTGAAGCTTTATAGCCTTATCAAAAGGCTAAGTTTCTAGCTTCGCATGAAGCTATACATAGCTCCATAGTGGGCTAACTTTTAGCTTCTCCTGAAACTAATACTAATTTCGCCTGATGCTTTCTTGTGAGCATCGCTTGAAGCTCTTCATAGCTCTGTAAAGAGCTGACTTTCAGCTTCGCCTGAAGCTAATACGAGCTCCGCCTGAAGTTTTTCCTGTAAGCTTCGCTTGAAGCTCTTCATAGCTCTGTAAAGAGCTGACTTTTAGTTTTGCCTGAAGCTTTTCCTGTGAGCTTTGCTTTGTAAAGAGCTGACTTTCAGCTTCGCCTGAAGCTTTTCCTGTGAGCTTTGCTTTGTAAAGAGCTGACTTTCAGCTTCGCCTGAAGCTCTGTGGCTTCATCTGAGGATCTGTGCTGGCGAAGCTAATTTCAGCTTCGCCTGAGGCTTTCTGCACCTCCTGCGGGAGGATTTGCCAGGTTAACATTTGACCATTTCTTTAGTGGACTAACCCCACTACTTAATAGAGTTAATGCCACTTTAAGTGAGTGGTTACATTCGCCCACGTTATCCCATATTAAGTGGAGACAGTTGGGTCAAAAGACCATTTTTAGGCTTGCGCGAGCCTGTCTAGCCTCGCATAAGGCTTGTACTTGGTTTCACACGAGGCTTTATAGCCTCACGCGAAGCTTAAAATAGCTTCTAGCGCGAGGGTAAATGACTGTTATCAGTCTTTGTTGAATTCTAGGGGCAGTTACATTCCTCAGAGCCTATAAATAACTCATTTTTGGGATGAGCTCGAGACTGAAGGCTGAAAAGCTGAAGGCTGGCTGGCAAAAGAAGGCAGAAAAAGAGAAGGCTACAAGCTATTGGTGCAGAGAAAGAGTTAGCTCTCCCCGACTTTCAAGAAATTCATAGAATCAGTTCTCTAAATCTAGGGTATCAACACCCTAAAACTTTCCTCTCTCAAGGAATCTCCGGAACCAAGCGAGAAGGAATTTCTTAAGACTCCATCGATCATATCGTCAACGGAACAAAGTGGTCGCGCGCTGATCAGACTTCCACCGACACACTTCCCCAGAATCTCAGAAGAGATACTTGTAATTTTTTTAATTACTTGTAATTTCTCTTCAAATTTTTGTAAGTTTCTCCTAATTGATTTCTCAAAGGAAAACATGGTTGTGTTATGCTTTATTCACGCCAAAAATTCTAGAAGAATCAAACTTGATCCAGAGTCTATTAAAGGGTTTTTTCTTTGCTATTCTCCAATTCAAAAGGGTTAAGTTTTTGGTTGAATGGGTCAAAGGTACATCACCTTCGATGTAACATTCAGTGAGCCCAATGTCAAGTCTCAGACTTCCCTCTGAGAAAACCTCCATTAAATCGGACGGAACAAGTTCCTTTTGATGTTTATCGACTCCATGTCCCTGTTCTTACTGAGTCACTCAAGCCATTGGCGTTAACCCAACCTAGGACAAACACCTATGACTTAAATACTAAAGAAATGAATGATTAAAGCTGATAAGGAAATGATTGTTTGTGCAAGGAGAAGAAAGGTTATGTGAAATATGCATGCCTACAAATACGAGTTGTGAGTCCCACCACCACTGGTGGCGATAATTACATCTTTATCAACTTTATTTGCTGTGTTAGGTAAAATTCTTAGAGTGGAGAAAGGAAAAGGCTCTCAAAAATAAGCTCATTAATCAGTAGGATAAAATCAAGACCCTTGTAATCCACTAGGTTTTTAACATTAAAAGTAGAACTGATACCAAAATCTATAACATATGCATTATCGTTCAATTTAATGAAGATTTGAAATGAATCAGTACTAGCATGTAACTTTTTAACAAGATCACCAACATTAAAAGTTTTAATATGTTCCTAACATCAGCTCGTAGCTTATAATTGGCGTTGTTTCATGTAATCATATCACTGATTTTTTTGTGTAATTCGTGCATGTGTGATGCAACAAATGATGCAAATGAGAATGCAAACTTATAAATTTTATAGTGATCAACTATAGGAATATATGGTCTGTGGGTTGTTTAAATCTACAATCATCAACAATTTCATGGGGGCTTTTACTTAGTGTCCTAGTGACAGATGTATCATAAGTGAATTCAGTTGTAAATAACTTGAAATCTCAATTTCTAACGAGCTTACGTATGGAAGGAACACAAGAGAAGCGGTAGAAAAAAAAAGAAGGGATGGTGTTGACAATATAGGAGGAAAGGTGTGGCGACCAGAGTAGGCCATGACAATAAGGGAAAAGGAGGGAACAAGTGGTGAAGGGAAAGGTGGAGTTGACAGTAGAGGCTGGGAAGGGCAAGGATGGGCGCTAATTGTGACAGCAGCAACATGGGCAGCAACTACGGTAGCCAGAGAATCAACACTAAACTCTTTAATTATGGGAATGACTTTCGAAGAAATAACGCTTTCTGACTCAGGGACTACAATGAGAACTCCGTTAATAATGACCATTTTAACAGGACTGGTGCACTCGACAGCTATATTCCCATGCCTTTGACACTTATTGCATTTAATAACAGGGCCAATTTGAAATTTTCTTTTTGGAACTTTTGTTTCTATTATCTATTTTGACGTTCTTCTCCTTTACATCATTCCTGAGTGGGGGCGGAAAGGTACTAGACCTATGAGGCTGCGTAGGTGGGGAAGGTCTAGACACTGCATTCTTTGATCAGTAGTATATAGTTACTTGAAGTTTCTGTCCTTGATTGAGGGACTGGATCAGAACACCAAGCTTCGCTATTAGGTCATCAAGTGTCACTGTCGGTTGGGCTATTATATCATCATGTCACTATTGTTGGGCTCTATTACCAAATGATGTGAAACATGTACGAGCGTTCGAAAATCATCGATAAAATCACTAAACTCACGCTTCACCAAGTTATGATCGTGGATAGGAAGGATTAAAAACTAATAATACTAGCAATCTGTTTAATCAAAGAATATTCGTAGACTAATCCAATTTAATAGTGAATCAACTAAAAATAATGAATATGTTATGCAGGCAAATATTCTACGATCAATATTTAGACTAGCAGATTAATGGTAAACATATACACACAAGCTCACCATGTTGGCCCAATGGCCTTCCACTCTAGTTTTGATGATGATCAACTCATGTAGTTATGTTTACTAATATTCTTGTGCTTTTAAGTTTCAGATCATTAACAGGATATTAGCTTGATGATTAGCTTCAACGAAGTGTTTGGAAGCTTATCATGGTGATTCCAGTGCCAAAGCTTAAAGATCATACCTTTGCACTCGGTGGATCGCGTTTGGGAGCAAGTATACTTGAAGATGGAAGATCGTCAAGAGACTTAGGTATCCTAGTTTAGTTTAGTGTGTTTTAGATCCATTTGTAAAGCTTAGTATAGTTGATATGCTCAAGTGCACACATACACACACGTTTCATGATTTGGATTTTGGTTTTCATGAATAGTAGATCAAAACAAGTTTACTTTATTTCTATGTATATTAGATATGTTCTAGATATACATACATGGTTCAAACTTGCTAAACAAACTTATTTTGATATCCCTATTCATGTGTTGAAAATCCAAAGTTTGATAAAATACATGTTTTTGTTTTTGGTAAATATGTTAAGAAACAAAAATGGTTTCATATGCTTGATATTTAAGTTAAAATGTCTATCACATATTTATATATCAATGCAATATGGTAAAAATATTTTTGGGAATTTTTACAAGTGTTAAAAGATTTTTAACAAAATATTTTTCTCAGTTTTTCTGACCCAGACTGACCTGTCAGGCCAGTTCGGTCGACTGGGCGGTCGACCGAATCAAGGTCCGGTCGACCGTGCAGTCGACCGACGTGCACAGACTTGTGCACGTCTGGCAGCACAGTGGTCCGGTCGACCGGACGGTCGACCGCTGCAGAAAGCTCTGCTCTCTGTTTGTTTCGGTCGACCGGCGGTCGACCGGTGGTTCCAACGGGTCAAAATATGACCGTTGGACGGTCGACCGGCCGGTCGACCGTTAGGCCAGTCAGGCTGCCACATCAGCCTAACGGCTAGTTTTTGTTTTGGCCTATATAAACCCCATCTCTTTGGGATTTTGGCCAAGGTTTTTAAGGAGAAAAATTTCTGTGTTTCTCTAGTTTTTAAACAAGTTTTTAAAAGAGTTTAAGTGCTAAAAAGATTTTAATCTTTATTGTTTTGGGTTTTTGGAAAATCAAAGAAAACTAGGTTTTGGGATTTTGATTTGATCTTTCACTTTCTATCTTTTACAAGAGATTTCCCAAGTAGTTTTTCTTTGTTGCTTGTTTCCAAAAACACCTAGTTTCCACACTTGAGCTATCACCTATCCTAATCTATTTAGGATCTTGTTTTTGTAGAAAAGAAAAGAGAAAAGAAAAGAGAAATTGAGTTTGTGGTTTTTGGAACCACTTGTTGTAAACACCCTTATTATTGTTGTATCCCTCTTAGGTAGAGGTGATCGGGTGATTGGTTTGTATCCCTCAAGTGTGAGGTGATTGAGATTGGTTGTGAGCCTCTTCGGTAGAGGTGTTGTTGTTGGTTGTTGTATTGGCTACGGGCCTAACCCCTCGGTTGTGAGGTGGTTGTTTGAGAGAGGAGTTTGGTACTCCTAGAGTTGTAACAAATCCTCTTTGGTAGAGGTTCCTGTTGGCCCAAAGGCCTATCACTCTAGTTTTGATGATGATCAACTCATGTAGTTATATTTGCTAATGATCTTGTTTAATTAGTGACAGATTCTTTATCAAGATCTTAGTAGGTGCAAAGCTCAACAAAGGATAAAATGTCAAGATTTGGAGCTAGCACGGTGTGATCCAAGGAGCTTTTGGATCAAGCTTGGACCAAGTCAAGAAGATGAGAAGACTTCAAGGGAAGACTTCAAGAGGATGAAGACTTGTGTCTAGGTATAAGATTTTTATTTGTTTTAGATAAAAATGTAAAGGTTAGAATAGATTGGTGCATTGCTCAAGTCATATCACACATACACTCTTGATTTAATTGTCTTTTCATAAAAGAATTTTTAGTTAGAAAAGACTCTTTCATTTGAGAAAAAGATTTTTCATTGGACAAAATACATGTCTTGATTTTTGATGTTACCTATATACATATCTTTCAAAACCAAGTTTAGTGCTTTATGTCAAAAACTAGATATTTCATCTTGATTGTGTAGTGGATCATATCCATACACACTATGCTTTAAAGTATATCTTGTTTTTGTATTTGATGAAAATTTGGAAAAACATGTTGATATTTCAAAACCAAGTTTAGTGCTTTATGTCAAAAACTAGATATTTCATCTTGATTGTGTAGTGGATCATATCCATACACACTATGCTTTAAAGTATATCTTGTTTTTGTATTTGATGAAAATTTGGAAAAACATGTTTTTAGAAAAACAGTTTTATTATGAGCCAATATTTCCAAGTTACAAAAAATAGTCTGTAGGCTGTCTAAAAATGACTAACAAACAAGCCATTAAGGAAGCAGAGTCCCAAGCTCTAGACGCGAGGAATCGATGCCCGCGTCTCAGCATTAAGACGCGTTGGCTCTACACCCGCGTCTCAACGTCCAGACGCGTCGGCCCGAAGCCCGCGTCTCAGCATCAAGGCGCGTCGGCCCGACGCCCGCGCCTCAGCGTCCAGACGTGAAGGCCCGAAGCCCGCGTCTCAGCATTAAGGCGCGTTGGCTCGACGCCCGCGTCTCAACTTCAGGGCGCGTTTGGCTCGACGCCCGCGTCTCAAGCTTCAAGGCGCGTTTGGCTCAACGCCCGCGTCTCAGTTGCAACTGCCCTGATTGCGGGGCCAGTCACCGCGCATGTAGCGGGTAGTGGCCCCTCATTCGGGAGCGTTTTCAGGAGGCACCTTCACCCCCTGAGACCCCTATAAATAGCCTTGTTTGCTATAAAGAGGGGATCGGAGCTTGGGAAAAAGGTTGAGAATTAAGAAGGTCAAGGCATCATCAAGATCGATCGAATCCAGGCAAGAGGATCATTAAGAGGGAAGCACGACTTCAACAACAGACAAAGGGAGGAGACTCTTCAGCGAGCTTACTGAGTACTAGCCGCTCTTCGCCTACCTCCTCTTTGAGAGTTTTGGTAGACGGAGCTGAGTTACTCTTTCTACCGACCGAAGAGAAGACCCCCGACGGTACAGGACGGTCATCTGGTCAACGGAGAACAAGATTCACTCTCCACCGCCACACGAAGAACCCAGCATTAAACAAAGGGGGGATTCAAGCTTCAACATCCTCCCTCCCTTGTAACTGGAAGGAAAAGTCTTGTTGTAATCTTTTCATCTGATTCAAAGAAATCTTTACAGCAATTCCCTCTTTCTTTTTCCGGCTTCTACAAGAGATGGCGACTCCGCTGGGGAGTTCCTTCGTTACTGACGAGCGCACCGTGGTGCAAGATGACGTTCTCCGTAAGGGGAAAATGGTCGAATCACTCGTCGTCGAGTTCGACCAGGCGAAGTATGAAGAGTTCCTCTCTTCTGGCTCCAAGAGCCCAAAGACCCGCGTCTGCCGCCGGTCTCAAGTGGACAGCCCCCTGAAGCCCAATCTGAGGCTCTGTCGGGTGCTCCTGCTGCCCACTATGCCAAGTTTGGTTCACGCGCCGACGCCTCCCAGAAGGCCCGCGTAACCTCAGACACCTCTGCTGTGACCAACCGCGTCGCGCAGAACACACGCGCCAACGCCTCTCTGAAGGCCCGCGTGGTCCCCGGCACATCTACTGGTGCGATCGACCGTGTCGCACAGAACGCCCGCGTCTGCGTCTCTCAAGAGACCCGCGTGGCAAACACCCCTGGTTCTACAAACCAGGAAGTTGTTGGCTTCTCTCTTCCTCCACGGCGCAATCGGAATGCCGAGCGTCGACAGAGAAGACGCGCGCGTCAACACTCAGTCGGAACCGTTGGTTTTCTGACTGGGAGCGTACGATCCGATGCCTTGCCCGCACCTCGTCCAGTGCGAGAAATCCGCGTTTGGCGACCCAAACGCGAGACTCCCCAAGTTGGGCCTTCTGGAGACCAACTTGCCAAACGCCAAAGCGAAGCTTCTGCGTCCCGTCAAACGCAGGAAGCACGCGCCCACAGGCGTGGGGCCCAGCAGCCCACTCTCTCCCAAGTCTCTCTGCTCCAACGCAGCAGACAGCAACGCGAAAGTCGCGTCTCATATCAACAGAGACGCCAGACGCGCGTGACGCAGCCGCGACGCGACAGCCGCGTTTCTGAAACCTGTGTCCAGACAGCACAGCGCATGACTTCCTCCCGTCTTCCACGTCGCGAGGCTAGTCTATTTAATCCCTCTCCCACGGATTTGAGGGATTATTTGACAAGGAAAAGGAGTGCCAATCAGGCCACTTCTCCATGCTGCTGTCAACAGCTCATCCAGATGCTCTCTGGATGCCATTGCGAGTCAGGCGTGCACCAGCCGTCTTTAATTAGACAGCTGACCCTGATTCCCCCGTCAGCCAAAAGAAGACGCTCCCACAGGAGGAGAACCTTCTCAGATGTTGAATACCCGGAGCTTACTGCAAACATGACTAGCAGAAGCAAGGGAAAACAACTAATGGTCAACTCAGAGGAATCTGACTTTGAGCCGGAGGGAGTGTATCAGCACACTCGCACCCGGACAGGGGCCATTCCCCCAATTGACTATAATGCCTTAGCCCGCGGCATTAGAATGGGTGGTTCTCACTCCGCTATAGTGGAGTCGCAGGCTTCAAACTCTTCCGTCGAGAAGGAGGCTTCCGCCTACATGGCAGACACTCCTGAGGAGACGGCCAGGCGTTTAGAACAGACGCAGAAACACCAGATGGATATAATCGCCTCTCAACAGAGATCCATTGACTCCCTTAAGCATATGCTTGAGAAATTGCTTGAAGAAAGAGCGAGATCTCCTCCTAGACGACCGAAGGGGAAAGGGAGAAAGGGAGGAAGCCCACCCTCCGAATCTTCTGACGAGACACGACGATCTACCTCGGATGTGTCCAAGCCCTCGTCGCAGGCAAGAAGCGACCAAGACCAGGTGAAGACTCATGCTAAGAGGATGAGTCAATTGGAACGACGCCTCGAGGCCCTTGCCAATCGCAAGGACCTCCAAGAAGCTGGAGTGGTCCGGCCCTATCCGGCTGAGTGGGACTTAGTTCCATACCCTCCTAAGTTCAAGGCTCCAACCCTCCAAGCATTCGACGGGAAGGGGTCACCCAACCAGCACATCTACTACTTCAAATCCCAGACAGGGAATGTGGTAGATAATGACGCCATCCTGGCGCGACTGTTCATCGGCACCCTGAAAGGGTTGGCTTTTGAGTGGTTTATGAAGCTCCCGGAAGGTTCCATCAAGAACTGGGGCGACTTGGAGAAGCTGTTTCTAACACGCTTCTTCGAAGATGATTCGGAGGTCACAATGCCTACCCTTTTAGCTACAAAACAGCGAAAGGGAGAGTCCGTCAAGTCTTTCGTAGAAAGATTTCGGAACATGGCACTCCGATGTCCAAGCGGCATGACCCAGGCCACCCTGGTGGAAACATGTCGCCATAATCTCCAAACCTCACTCCTTGCTCAAATAGGAGTTGCTGAAAGCCGCACCTGGAAACAATTAGTCCAGCAAGGTGAACAGGCTGAGGAGATTGTCGCCCGCGTCAGAGCGGAAGAAAGCAAGCCCAGGCCAGAGAGGTCGACAAGGCGTGCACCAGACACCTCCCTCCAGACGAAGCGGAAGGATAATTTGGCGACGGAGACCAAATCTCCCGCCAAACCTCAAACAGGCAGGGCAAGTGGCTCTTCAAGCCAGCCACGCCCCAACAAGCAGTATTCCTTCAAGGAAGAACACGTCGATTCGCTCTTCAAGCTACTCAACAAGAGCAATCGACTGAAGCTCCCTGAAATTAGGCGCCCGGAGGAAGTCGGCAAGACCGACAATCCCACCTACTGCTTATACCACAGGATGCTCGGACATCCTACCAAAAGCTGCTACGTCTTTAAGGACATCCTTCAAGCTCTGATTGACGCGGAGGTATTAAAACTCCGACCGGAGCAGAAGAAGATGACGGCCAACATGACGTCGATTCTCCAGTTTGGGACACGACCCCCGACACCCGTGGGGGTGATCTCTGTCCCGAAAGGAGAACTGAGGGTGGTCAACACAGACCTTCATCAGCAGCGGGAGAAAGGCTTGGTACCCGTCCCTACACCTCGAGGGGAAATCATGTGGGTCCACCCTGACCTCGTCGACGAGCAACAATGGACGACTGTGACCAACAGGAAGTCCAAAGGCAAAGGGAAGGCTTCATCTTGCCATGTGATATGCGCTTCCTTCCGAGAAGCGGATACTGATGTTCCCTCACTGACTGACTCGGAAGAGGAGACAATAGTCCTGGCCGCGGAACCTAACCCACCAACGGCAGGAACCCGTTCGGGGCAGGCATACCTGAAACAGTATGGCGAGACAGCAGTAGCTCCTCCACAACCAGCTGCAGAGCCAGCAAAGCCCTCCTCTAAACAGCCTGGGGAGAAACAGAAAGAAACTCGGTTTTCTCGAGTTCTTGCGAAAGGTGTAACGGAAGGATCCTCGACACCTTACAGTTTTGATGTCTTGGCTCAATTAGCCAACATCCCGGCACGCATTACCTTGTATGAGCTCCTGAGGCTATCAAAGTCAACCAGAGAGGCTCTACAAGAAGCTTTGGCAAATGCTGAGGTCTTCATGACCCAGGTGCCGAAGGAGGAAGATGTAGAGGATTGCCTCCACGCTTCCCAGAATGCCCCCTGCATCACCTTCACAACAGATGACATGCAGGTTAAAGGGAAGCATGATCGACCCCTATACTTCACAGGGTATATTGGGTCATCCGAGGTGAACCGCATCCAGGTAGACCCAGGGTCTGCGCTAAGCATCATACCTCGCCGGGTTATGCAGTTTCTAGGCATTCCTACCCATCATCTGAGCCCTACCCAGACGACTATTTACGGGTTCAATGCCAACAGCTCCCGCCCGATGGGGAAGATCAAGCTCAAATGCCAGATCGGGAGCCTCAAGTCGGAAGTGACGTGTTACGTCATTGACGCGGACACTTCCTACAACCTGTTGCTGGGACGACCATGGATTCACCGCAATTCCATCGTTCCCTCTACTCTCCACCAAGTCATGAAATACATTGACGAGAGTGGACAGGTCCGAACGTTGATTGCCGAAAGGCATCCGTTTAAAGGGGTTGAAAATTATTTCACGGACTCCCTCTTATATCAGGATCCGGAGGAGACTAATGAAACCCCACAACCAGAGGAGCCAGACTCTGGTAATGAAGCTGACATTGAGCCGGAGAAAGAAGAGTGCCTGTGGGAGTTGGAACCACTTGTAAAGAGCACTAATAAGCTCGATGTTGATACCATCGACGATGCAGGCGGTTGGTATATTAATGAAGATTTAGATTTCGCGTATTTCCCTGCGTGTGAGTCTGATTCAATACCGTCGGATACTAGCACCGACGTAGATGAGGATGTCTGGTCGGCAATGGATGCTTTGACATCATTGCATGTACCAATAAAATCATCCTTCGGGACGTACCAGGATAATGGAGACGCGCAAGAGTCTGTATTCATGGTTCCAGCCAGACGAAAAGGCCAAAGACCAATACTTTTTGGGTGAATCACGTCTGAACCAATGCCCCACGAAGAATCGGAAGGTGAGGATGAATCCCCTCAGTTCGATCATTATGAACCGAAGGCACTCAGAATGATGAAGCGCATGGGGTATGATCTAACCAACAGGCCTGGGTTGAACTTCGGAAAAGGAAGAAGAACACTGCTTCGATCCTTTGTACCGAAAGGGAAAACCCCTGATTACTATCATCAGACGCGCCGGGGGTTGGGCTATATATCAACTCCAGTGCCATCAGCCTCTGATTCGGAGAGACTGTCAAGTCATGACTGCTCATCAGACACGTCGTCGTGGGAATCAGATGTCAGTGTCGGCAACATCTTCAAAGGGCTTTCAGTAAACATGGTTTCGACAAGCCATCTGGAGGATGAAGATGAAGAAATGATCCAATCTGATACAGATCCTTGGATCAAACATTTGAATGCTCTTTGGGATATCCGCTTTGAACAGCGTGAACCACCCACAGAAGACAAGGTTGTTCAAGTCAACCTAGGAGATGAAGCCAATCCTAAACCCATCTTCATAAGTGACGGCCTGTCATCTTCGGAGAAGAAGGATCTTATATCTCTTGTACAAGAGTATATAGACGTCTTCGCCTGGAATTACGAGGACATGCCTGGACTTGATCCTCAAGTGGCTATGCACCGCCTCAACATCAATCCGGATGTAAAACCTGTCAAACAACAGCAGCGACGGTTCCGTCCCGAAATAATGGGGGCAATCCAATCAGAAGTCAGGAAGCTTATTGACTCTGGCTTTATCAGGGAGGAACAGCATCCCGATTGGGTAGCCAACATCGTACCCGTTGCCAAGAAGAACGGGAAGATCCGGATCTGCATCGACTTCCGCGATCTAAACGAGGCCTGCCCCAAAGACGAATTCCCATTGCCAATCACGGATGTCATGATTGACAATACTTGTGGATTTGAGCGAATGTCCTTTATGGACGGGTTCTCAGGATACAATCAAATCAAGATGTATCCCGATGACGAAAAGCACACCTCCTTCAGGACACCTCTAAGGGTATATTGCTACACCGTCATGCCCTTCGGTCTAAAGAATGCGGGGGCAACCTACCAAAGGGCCATGAATACCATTTTCCATCAGCAGATACGCAAAACGGTGGAATGTTATGTCGACGACATCGCGGTGAAAAGTCGCATTAAAGGAGATCACATAACTGATCTGAAGGTGGTCTTCGACATCATGCGGGCTCATCAATTGAAGATGAACCCCACCAAGTCCTTCCTGGGGGTAGCCAGTGGCAAATTCCTAGGGTTTGTTGTGACTTCCACAGGAATCCATTTGGATCCGGAGAAAGTCCGTGCTATCCAAGAGATGCAACCCCCCAGAAGCCTCAAGGAGCTCAGAGGATTGTAAGGACGATTGGCATACATCCGCAGATTCATCTCAAATCTCTCCGGGAGATGCCAACCCTTCGCTAAGCTGATGAAGAAGGGCGTTTCGTTCATTTGGGACGACGCTTGCCAGCAAGCATTTGAGGAGATCAAACGATACCTCACCCGACCACCAGTCCTTGCAGCTCCGGTATCCGGAAAGCCTTTCCTGGTGTACGTCCGGTCAATGGATCATTCTTTGGGAGCTCTACTAGCTCAGAATGATGACCAAGGGCGAGAACAAGCAATCTACTACCTAAGTAGAACGATGATCGGAGCCGAACATCGGTACAACCCGATCGAGAAGGAATGTTTGGCACTGGTGTTCGCTATTCAGAAAATGCGACACTATCTGGTGGGCCAAACCATAAATGTCATATCCAAAGTCAACCCCCTGAGGTTACTCATGACAAAGCCTTCATCATTGAACGGCCGACTGGCGAAATGGGCTATATTGCTCTCTCAATATGAGATGCACTTCCTACCCCAAAAAGCCATTAAAGGACAAGCGGTGGCGGACTTCTTAGCCGAACACCCAGATCCGAGGGCAGCCAAACTCTACGAGGATCTCCCAGACGAGGTCGCCGAAGCCTGCCTAACCCAGACATTATTCGAAGGACAAGTATGGCAACTTTTCTTCGATGGTGCATCGAGAACAAGCCCTAAGGGACACACAGTTGCGGGGGTAGGAGTAGTACTCCTCTCCCCACAAGATTATGTGATTCCCCGAACTGTCTCGTTAACCGAGCCTTGCTCCAACAATGTGGCGGAATACAACGCTCTTTTGATTGGGATGCAATTCGCCGATGAGATTGGCGTTAAAAATCTCGAGGCGTACGGTGACTCCAAACTCATCGTCAGCCAAGTTCGCGGGGAGTATGAGGTCAGGCATGAAGATCTAGTACCCTACTACAACGCGACAATCCACATGGCCGAGAGGTTTTCAAACTTCTACATCGACCATGTACCGCGCAAGCAAAATGCGCATGCAGATGCACTTGCATCCCTTGCTGCCTCCTTAGCTCTTCCAGCTGGAGCAATGGAGAAGGTATTCGTCTACAGCCACGACCTATACTGCCCAAAAAGTCCCCTCGGAGACTACCAGAGGTCAACGGGAGATCGTCGCGGTAAGGAAACACTTGAAGTGTCGACCGATCCAGAGCTTAAAGACTGGCGATTCCCCTATATTGATTTTGTCTTATACGGCATCTTGCCCGAAGACACCAGGGAGGCGGCCGCCATTCGGAGGAAAGCCCCCAAATTCTACTATAATGCGATTTCGCGAACATTGTATCGTAGATCGCATGACGGGATCCTGCTCCGGTGCCTCTCATCAAAAGAAGCCCACGAAGTGTTGAAAGAAGCCCACGATGGTACGTGTGGAGCTCATCAACCTGGCCCGAAGCTGGCAAACCGACTCCAAAGATTGGGTTACTACTGGCCCAAGATGGTTGCCGATGCTGTTGCCTATGCCAAAAGATGTCACGCCTGTCAAATACATGGCGATTTCATCCATCAAGCACCAGGATCCTCCACTCTACGACCTCTACCTGGCCGTTCGAAATGTGGGGGATGGACGTGGTTGGTCCTATCAGCCCACCATCATCAAAGGGACACCGGTTCATCCTAGCGATAACCGATTACTTCTCAAAGTGGGCCGAAGCTATCCCTTTGAAGGAGGTAAAATCATCTAACATGATCAAGTTCATGAAACATCACATTATTTACCGGTTCAGTGTGCCTCGGCGGATTGTCCACGACAATGGACCCCAGTTCATCAGCCAGGCTTTTCAGAGATTCTGCGCCAAGTTCAGAATCCAGAGTGTGTCATCAACGGCATACTATCCGCCCGCTAACGGCCTCGCAGAAGCTTTCAATAAGACTATTGGCAAGCTTCTCAAGAAATTCGTCTCGAAAAGTCAACGAGACTGGGACGATAAGTTGGGCGAATGCTTATGGGCCTACCGCACGACTGTGCGAACCCCAACTAAAGCCACGCCATTTTCCTTGGTGTACGGATGCGAAGCCGTCCTTCCACTGGAAATTCAAATTCCATCTCTTCGCGTCGCCTTGACAGCAGAGATGACAACAGAGGAGAAGCATCGACAGCGACTCCAAGAATTGGAAGCCTTGGACGACAAGCGTCTGCAGGCCCAACAACAAATCGAGCTTTATCAAGCTCGTATCACCAGAGCCTTCAACAAGAAAGTCAAATCGCGAACTTTCAAGAAGGGCGACCTCGTCTTAGCCGTCCGAAGACCCATGGTCATGACGCACAAGACGAAAGGAAAATTCCAACCCAAATGGGAAGGACCGTTTGTAGTAGAGTCAGTCTACTCAAATGGATCGTATCGCCTCATAACCTCAAATGGCGATACACTCATGATGCCAATCAATGGTAAATTCCTGAAGAAATACTATCCCTAGATGGCATTCTTCCACCGATCAAGTTAAAAATACACCTCTGATCAAAAACATCCAACGCCTCCGACGGCTAAGGATAGAGGAAAATGTTGGCTTTTAAGCCCAACATAAGTCCTCGACAACTTATCATGCTGAGGGGAATAGCATGGCTAGCCCAACTCAAACGGTAGTTGGTAAAGGCACCTCAAATCCGTTGATAGCTGAGGGTTTGCTAAAAATCCTAAGTGGACTTGATTCCACTCTTCCCTCCAAAAATCCCTTACCAATTCTCATCCATAGAATGGTAGGACCACAAAATGCAATCATTACTATGTTAACACTATACCTCTGGTAATGAATACTCCTCGTCGAGTACAAACCTGGCTTGTTAACTCTGCATAGAGTAACAAACTCTCAAATTTGTCAAGTTAACACTATACCTCTGGCACTTCAAATTCTACTTGTCAATTCTCATCAATAGAATGACAGGTCCTCAAATTGCTCTTATCACGAGCCAATTCTTGTCAAGTTAACATTACACCTCTGACAAATTACTGTTTAAGTTAACATTACACCTCTAAGCAGTACATCGAGTGCCTGTCAAGTTAATATCATACCTCTGATAGTCACCTTTCTTCAGACTTCCGTATCGAAGCTGAAATGGACGATGCCAAGTTAACATTACACTTCTAGCATCCGAGTCATCGCTAAGTTCAACAATACACCTATGGCCATGACCGTTCCTCGACTTCTTCGTCTAAGTCGAGATGACCAATGCTAAGTTCAACATCACACCTCTAGCATTACCTCACTGTTAAGTTAAACATTACACCTATGACAGTGACATTCTGAGTTAGGTTAATATCACACCTCTGACTCACATCCTTGTCGAGTTAACACCACACTTCTGACAAGACTATCTCCAACCCGTTAAGTTAATATCACACCTCTAACGGTAAAAGCTTTACTAGATTCCTCGTGGGTCTAGTTTCACTTGTTATTCTCTTCAACAGAATAACAGGTCCACCTAAAGACATTGTTAGGTTAACATTACACCGCTGACAATGTTTTATCAAATTCCCCAGCTGACCTTGAATCAAGTCAATCCTAGACACTTGACAAAAGTTCACCTTCTCTGGGGGTACACACTCCACTTGTCACTTTCTTTTATAAAGTGGCAGGTCCACCAAAAATCATTCCATTTTCTGTCAAGTTAACATTGCACCTCTGACAGTATCATGAAGGTTCCTGAAACAGGATCTTTCCTCATAACTTTTTGACTTGTTAAGATTACTGTCATAATTTTGATGAGGTCAAAAGATTCCTTGCTTCTACATGTCCAACTAAAGGCAAAAAGTTCGAGACAAAAGAAGTAAAAAGGAAAGTGTCACTTTTATTTATATATATCCAAACATATGAAAGTGATACAAAACGCTCTCTTATACAATAAGACTGAGTGTTACAATTAAGGAGTACAAAGAAGTCCCTCTCTCTCAGAGGCCGTACTCACTCCTTGAAACCGCATCTAATCCCAGGTGTACAATTGGAACCGATTGCGCCATGGCGATGACGCAAAAGGCGAAAGCGCCCTAGCTGATTAAGCTAAGAGCAATGGTGTTCTTGAGATCCGGTGGCAACAGAAGGTCCTGCAACCCTTCGTTCAGGCGCGTCTCTTTCCCTAACAGACCATCCAACAAATATGGAGTCACTGCGGGGGTGAGAGAAGAAGTTTAGGAGTCATCACAAAGGATGCTACCCTCCACTAGGTCCAGCGGCAGCAGAAAGTCCTGCATTCATCACCATCCCTTTCCCCAGCAGGCCATCCAACGGAATGTCCTTGATGTCACTTCTGGAGTAGGGAGAGGAAGAGGATCTTTCCGCCACTGTAACCGCCGGAACCTCCTCGCCGTCATACTTGACCTGACCATCTCTTGCCATCAGGCAAGAGTGGTGCAGGAGATCTGAAGAGACCTTGGCGAGATGTGGGTCCTCGTCAGAGATATAATTTAATCTCTCACAAACGACGAGGACCATAATTTAATCTCTCACAAACGAACGTGGAGCAAGTTCGCCAGCCGGTATATTCTTTCTGGGGCCCAGCAAACCTGAAAAAGGACGAGCAAGCCTACCTACCAAGAATAAGCAAGAGTCAGAAAATCTGGAACTCAGTACATTTTTATAAAGGAAACTGAGTAACAGAACGCGGCAGCCATTCAAGACTTCAGACGCGAGAATGACCCGCACAGTCAAACAGACGCGAGTCAAACTGCGCCACGCATAGGATTCAGACGCGGCCTCAGTTTGTACCCGCGCCTAATGCACCAGACGCAAAGAATTTCAGGACGCCGAAAATTGCCATCTCTCTGTTGAGTGAACAAGAGTTGCAAGATTCAGGTCTGAAACACGCCAAGGCAATGAAACGCGATGGGCAAAGCCAGCGTCAAGTGCCCGCGTTCAGAGAAGTCAAGTCACTGGCACAAATTCCAGAGGAATGCACCGGGACTTCATTCAGATAGTTATGCCAAAGTTCAGGCTATACACATCATCGGGGGACATACCAGCAGAGACCTCTGGCCAGAGTTGGCCTCTCTGCACCCAAACGCAGGCGTCCAAGATGATCCGAGAGGGGGTTCTTCTTGAAGCGACCAAACCGAAGCGTGAGAGCTCTGGGTCATCTTCATCCTCGGAATTACCTTCATCCATGGAGACGGAATCCCTATCAAGAAACTCTTTTCTGAAGAAGGTGGGACTTCTCAGAGCAATCCAAAGAGAAATAATCCAAGCTTGGATTATAGGAGGGAGCGCACCCTATTTATAGGCAGGCCCTAATAACTGCCATTAATGGGGCGTTAATTGGAACCGTCACGCACGATTGTCAAAGCCCAGTGAAGGATTGACGCGTGGAACGCCGCTTTGGAAACCGTCGCAAGCGCCGGTTTTCAACCGCCCGCGTCGGTTTTGCATTTAAGGGCAGTAACTCCTGAGTCCAATGAGGAGTTGACGCGTGGATAACTGTCTTGGGAATCAACGGATGACTCGGAATCCCAATCGACAGTGAAGACCTGACGAGCAAAGATCTCCTAAAATCTTGAGTCAGATCACATTAAACGCAGATGGGAAAGCCGCGTCCCTTCAGCAGACAAGGCTGCATCTCTTGCGTCTGCCCGATCCGCACAAGACAGATTTGCGTCATTCAGAGCTGCGTTCCGATTTGTGATCGACGCTGCGTCTCATCAAAAGGACTTAGTAGAATCTAAGTTCTTATGAAATGATGACCGCGTCTCACTTTATGATCGACGCTGCGTCTCGTCAAAAAGACTTGGTGAAATCTAAGTCCCCATAGATTGATGCCACGTCTCATTCTATGGGATTAATGCCGCGTCTCGCCAAGACCGCGTCTCATTAAAAGAACTTAGTCCTACCTAAGTTCAGTAATCACGACTAGTGATCAAGAGTTGGACTCATCCACAACAGGACAAAGAAATTGGGACAAAAGCTCTAAAGAAAACTTCTATTATATCAAAAAAATGATAGAAGTGGATACAAACACTCTTAATAAATAGAGTGTCCCTTTTCTTTACAAAAAAGAAAAAAGAAAAGAAGGCTAAATGTCCTGGTTCGCCAAGGAACGGATTTGTTCCCTAAGGCGGTGAATCTCATGCTGGCGCGTCCTCTCAGCCTCCATGATAGCCCGGTCCCGCAGCTCCGCCTCAGATAAGAAACTTCTGGCAGCCAGCTGCATCCGCAGAGATTCCACCCTGGAAGATTGTAGAGATAGACTCTCTTCAGCACGCGCCGTAGCAGCCCGTTGCTCCTCAAGCTCCTTTTTGAGGGAAACAAGTTTCTCCTCATTTAGCGCAAGAACAGCTTCCGCCTTGGTGATAATATCCCGAGTTCTGAGGATGACTTGCTCCGTGCTCTGCACACTAAGCTCAGATTCCCTCGAATCTCCGGCTAATTTCTGAAATTCAGCCTTGGAATATTCAAGGTCGCGGATCTCGGCAGCGATTTGTGCCTCCGCCTCCTGTCGCTCCCGTTCCTGATCAGCTAGGAGCCTAGTCAAGGTGGCCTGGGCTTCATCAAAAGAGCCAGTATCTTCCAAAGATTCCAGCTCCCGCAGGTTATCTCCAAGTTGCTCTACCACCCGCAGGCATGCCCTGGCAAGTGAAGGGCCTCCCGCCAATTCAACGCTCACGGCCATATTTTCAAGAAGCCTCTGGGCGAACTGGAAGGTGCTGTGTCCACGGAAGATGAGATCAATACATGATCCCATCGAGGTGAAGAATTGTTGCACCATCTGACGTGCCAGCTCCCCCATGTCTTCACCACCTAAGAAGCTTCCCGACCCTTTTTCTGTCACGGGATAAGGGATATAGGGCGGGTCTTCTCGCACAAGAGCCGTGCCGGCCGTCGATGTGGCAAGAGCAAGACTACCCACTGGCGCTTCCTGGAGCGCTGCCTCTGCAGGAGCTTCCACGACCAATGAAGGAGTTGTAAGCACAACCTCTTCAGAAACTTCTACCGAGAATTGAGCTGTGTGGCCTTCTGGAAGGGTGCCGATCGTCGGACTCCCCACCTGAGCCCCCTCAGTCAGAGCTGCCTTACTAGGTTCGAGGTCCAGAGGCGTCGAGTCCTGTAGAATGGGAGTCTCCCCAGCTTCAGCAGTAACCTTCTCTACCGGCGGAGTGAGAGCCTCCTCAGCCTCAATGGTTGTTTCCCCTCCTGGCAAAGGGGAAGGCTCCCCAACTTCAACAGCTACCCCCTCCGAGGTTATCTCAGCGGCCGAAGCCTCAATCCCCTTGGGCGGGGTCAACTCTGTTTCCATCGCCTCGACATGCGAGGAAGTTGCACCTTCAGCAGGGATTATCGCCAGCGGTAACGCAGTCGATGATTCACCCCCGTATATTTTCTCCTCCGAGATGTGGAAGAATTTGCTCTGATCAGGAAGAGCGGGTTCATCGCCATGGTCGACTTCATTTTCAAAGTCACTTTCTCCCGACGACGAAGAAGACGATAGCGCCACGCGAGGAAGCTCTGCAACAGGAGCCTTACCCCCAATCACCCCAGTGGTAGGACTAGGGTCGACTGCCTGAGGATTGGAAATAAAGACACTAGGAGACCCCGGCTGCTGTACCTCGTCTCTCCCTTCATGAGCAGAAGGAAACTCGGGCTGAGTTGAGATTCTTGGAAACTCGACATCCTCTTCGCCCATTATGTCAACCTCCGGTGACTCAGTATCACCAGCAACAAGGGGTCGCTCAACGAGCTCCCCTTCCTCCACGGTCTTGCTGCGCGACCTAGGAGCACGGACCAAGCTTGGAAAATCTTCATCTTCCAGCGGTTCCTCAACCCTAACAGGGACACCTTCAGGAGGAGCCTCAACTCCAGCAGAGATAGCTCTGGATTGAGAGACTTCAGCCGTTAAGTCCCTCCGAGCCTTCTTTGGGGCAGGCTCAACTACAGAAGCAGAGCGTCGACGACGCTTCCTCGCCAATTGCTTCGACCTCCTTGCCGGTCGCGGCTCCACTCTCATTGCTGGTGGCTCCGCCCTCGTCGCTTGCGGCTTTGCCCTTGCCGGTCGCGGTTCCGCCCTCACTACTGGGGGCTCCCTCCTCGATCGTTTCTCGACCTCCCTCTGAGCTTTCAGGTACTGGTCGAGGAGTTTAGAATGTTTACCGGATTCGGACCTTTCCTCGAGACTGGCATTGATACTCTCAAGACATGAAGACTCCGGAATAAGATCTGGCGTCTGGCCGGCCTGGGAGTACCAAGTACAGAAGCTGAAGCTCATACGGCACTTAGGCGCCTCGTCGGGTAGATGGAACGTTGCTCCCGTCCCTCCAGCCACACTGTAATACCAAGCCCGAGCGCCTTCGAACAGGTTCCCGTCAAAGGCAAGTTGAGCATTGGGATTCCCGACGTAAAGCTGATCATAGCCAAATTGTCGGGCGAAACGACTTGGCATATACGGTTCGATAGTGCAGGAAGTTCCTTGGCGAAACAGCACATATCCTGGTCGTATATTGATCAACCACCAGAAGGCTCCAGCAGGCAATTGCGAGAAGTCATCCCGCCCAGCGACATCCGTGAACAGCTCCCCGGGGGCTGCACCTTGAACCTCGGGAAAACAACGGTTAAGCTGATAGTCCGTGGCACAGGAAAGACGCTTCCTAATGTAATACAGGTAGGTGTCATGCCACTCCGAACGTTCCAGCCGCTGCACAAATGGGATATGATCCATGCTCCCACGCGCCGCCGTCATTAGAGATGGGCAATGCATCACGTACCAAGCCATGAGGTACGTGTAAGGCAGCTCAATCCGCGGGTTGGGGTGCCTCACCGTCGGGTTCCCCTCTGAGTCGGTATACGGCTCCCCACGGGAATTAGCAGTCTTTGGGGGTTCACAGAAGCTCTTGGTCAGCACCCGCAGCCCGCTTTGAATACCAGCCACCACGGCTGGAAGAAGGGCTATGGGGTGGCCATGAGCCAAGAGTATCGCCGGGTACACCACATCTGCCACAATAACTTCATGTGGTAGCGTGGGCACTACACACCTCTTCAGCCACAACATCAGGAAGCCCGCCAACAACGCCTGATCAGAAATAGGGGTCCGGGCTTGATGGTGAAAGCTCTCAAAGACCAGGTCAGGGTCGAAGCCGTCCTCGTTCGACTCCGTGGTGTAGAACTTGTCAGAAGCTGCGTCGATCCTGTCTTCAACTTCCCCACCAGAACTAGGAGCTAGTCGGATTACTGGGAGATCTTTATTGCTGACATTATTAAACAGATAATCAGCCCAGGATAGTTGCTTGACGCCTCCTGACCTCCAGGCAGTTGTCTGGCCGCAGATGTAGAAATGGCACATCACCTCCCAGTAGGTCTCGTACACTTGAGGAGATTCTTTTTCCAAAAGGCGTAGTTCCCTGGTGGTTGGGACAAATTCCTCGTAAGGAATATCCCCTGACGACAACCCGGAGACGTCATACAACTCGTGCAGGGCAAGGCCCATCTCTCCGACCGGAGTAAAGAATGTCCCTGTCCGAGGATTGTAGCGCTCCAGAATCCCAAAGAAGTTATGAGAACTCATCGGGACGCCCCACTGCACGGCCCTGACTGCTGGGTACAGCCCCACACGCTTCAGTGGCCCCTCAAGATTGGTAAGGACAAAACTCACCATCCTGCCCCACCAGTAGTTCCCTGGAGAATGAACCCACCCATACGCACGGAAGTCGACAGGATAGTCACCCCCTGCTTCTATGAAGGAATTGAGGAAGGTGGTAGCAAGCTCCGGGATCTCTCCAATTGGGATTTCAGGCTTGGACGACGCAGGGAACAGTCCGACAACTGACCCGTCATGACTATCATGGCGGTCTACCTTTTGGAGGCCAAAGTCGCCAAGGGCGATCTCTGGGATATACTGGGAAATGTCCCATTCCATCTTCCGGGAGACAGACATGTGTTGGAAGTAGGACATCGGGAACATCCTCTCCATGTCTGGAAGAAAGAATCTTCCGCCCTTTATCTCACGGAGCCATTTATAGGTCCCCTCAGACACACGACGGCCATCATCATAGATATGATCCCCAAAGAAGAAGGCAGGCTTCTCCAGCCTGACGCCGTCATCCGTTTTGAGTACGGCATCGGTCATAAGTGCCCGAAAGGTTCTCCTGTTAACATTAGAGAGCCTGCGATCCAGTAACTGGTCAGCAGTCACGGGGACACTCATTCTTTGCACAAAAGTCAGACGGTGGTCGGCACCACCCACGCGTCCAAAGTGGTGCATCTTGGCAAGAGAACCTGAAACATGCGGCACTGCAAAAGAAAAAGACACTTGGTCAGATACTTTGCCAAAAATAAGGGAAGACGTTAAGTGTTCATAATTCAAAACGCAGCCGAGACATTGGACGCAGGAGTTATCATCCGCGTCCAGACCTGCGAACTTGCACCAAAACGCAGAAGAGATACTGGACGCAGGAATTTTCAAACCCGCGTCCAGACCTGCAAAGCCGCGTTCTGCAAAACCAAGACTTGTGAAAATTCCAAGTGCTTGGACTCAAACGCCAGATTCTTCAAAATCGGCGGTTGAAGACACAGAACGCAAGGATCAAATCCGCGTTCTGCAAACCAAGACTTGTGAAATTTCAAAGTGCTTGGACTCAGACGCCAGATTCATCAAATCGGCGCCTGATGGCACAAAACGCGGCACAGAACGCATGGATCAAATCCGCGTTCTGCAAATCGCGTCCAGAGACCTTCACAATTAGAAATATTCTAAGTGAAGGATCCAGAGTGCAGAGTTCACCAGCGTCGGATCATCAGGCCCGCGCCCCGGTTATCATCTCAAGGACAGCGTCCGAGAATCAAACACGATCTTGTTCTTAGGGTTCTATGAACATGTTTTAATGGCGGAACCTACACCGAAGGTACATTTTTACCTCAGAAAACACCCTCCTGCGCAGAGGAAGCATCTCTCTCAGCCTCGGCGACGGTCGCCCTTGAGGATGATGCAGTCGATTTCGTCTTGGGAGCCATCGATGTTCAGAAATCCGAGTTCGAAGATGGACAGATGAACAAACAAGAGGAAGGAAGCTCTCTTTTCTCAGCAAATGCGTTCGGAGAAGAAGATGCATCTCTCTAACTGATTGCCTTTTATAGGCACAGAGATTCGCGAAGATACGCAGCGTTTGGCCCAATAAACGCTGCAGCGAATCGCTGCCTGACGCGTGGAGCCAAATCATTGTTCGAACAGGGAAGATCATGCGTCGCGACCCCGCCACAAGTCAGAAGTTGACACGTGGAGCAGTTCATTTAATGAACCGGGAGATCCGCGCACCAAAAGGCGAAATCTCGCCGTTTCCCCAGGCCAGCTGGCGGCGTAATCATGACATGGCACAGGTGCGCGCCCCAAAGTACGCGGCTCTTCGGTGGACATGCCCCGTCAGCATCATCATAAATGCACCCAGAAAATCGCGTCTGCATTTCAAGAGATGCGTCTCTCCAAAGTCCGCGTCCCTCAAACGGGCCAAACACCGCGTCTACCCCATGGAAGTCGCGTCTTTAAAGCGGTCTCTGCTTTTTCAAAAAGGAACCTGCGTCCAGTCTCCTGCTTCTGCAAGTCAGTTCAACAGTACACTGACGCAAATAGACAACCAACCACTCCCGGCCAAAAGCGCACCCGTGACAGACTAAAAGCAATCGGGGAGGTCTAGACTGTGTATCTAGACACTCAACACGATCAACTCTGACGGCTTCAAAGAGTTCAACAGTACACTCACGAAGACCAATTCCAGATAAGATCAAACCCGAAGCATCAACAGTCCAGTCATAGAGGCGAACACGGCTAAGATCCAAAGTATTCCGAAATCCGTCCCATTCAACTGCGGAATATCAGAAACTTTGGAGGGGTTCTGTAGGCTGTCTAAAAATGACTAACAAACAAGCCATTAAGGAAGCAGAGTCCCAAGCTCTAGACGCGAGGAATCGATGCCCGCGTCTCAGCATTAAGACGCGTTGGCTCTACACCCGCGTCTCAACGTCCAGACGCGTCGGCCCGAAGCCCGCGTCTCAGCATCAAGGCGCGTCGGCCCGACGCCCGCGCCTCAGCGTCCAGACGTGAAGGCCCGAAGCCCGCGTCTCAGCATTAAGGCGCGTTGGCTCGAGCCCGCGTCTCAACTTCAGGGCGCGTTTGGCTCGACGCCCGCGTCTCAAGCTTCAAGGCGCGTTTGGCTCAACGCCCGCGTCTCAGTTGCAACTGCCCTGATTGCGGGGCCAGTCACCGCGCATGTAGCGGGTAGTGGCCCCTCATTCGGGAGCGTTTTCAGGAGGCACCTTCACCCCCTGAGACCCCTATAAATAGCCTTGTTTGCTATAAAGAGGGGATCGGAGCTTGGGAAAAAGGTTGAGAATTAAGAAGGTCAAGGCATCATCAAGATCGATCGAATCCAGGCAAGAGGATCATTAAGAGGGAAGCACGACTTCAACAACAGACAAAGGGAGGAGACTCTTCAGCGAGCTTACTGAGTACTAGCCGCTCTTCGCCTACCTCCTCTTTGAGAGTTTTGGTAGACGGAGCTGAGTTACTCTTTCTACCGACCGAAGAGAAGACCCCCGACGGTACAGGACGGTCATCTGGTCAACGGAGAACAAGATTCACTCTCCACCGCCACACGAAGAACCCAGCATTAAACAAAGGGGGGATTCAAGCTTCAACATCCTCCCTCCCTTGTAACTGGAAGGAAAAGTCTTGTTGTAATCTTTTCATCTGATTCAAAGAAATCTTTACAGCAATTCCCTCTTTCTTTTTCCGGCTTCTACATAGTCAAATCTTTAATAACATGCCTGTATTTTGTGCAAGCATGTTTCTATATCATAAAACTATTTTTTTGTAGAATTTCTAAGTATTTATGGGATTTTTTATTAAGCCAAAAAGACCAATCTTTAATCCCCAAATTTCTGGTTCTGGCAGTTCTGATTTTTCAGACAGTGGCCGGTCGACCGGGTCGGTCGACCGGACGTGCACAGACGTGCACGCCTGTGTGCACTGGAGAACGGTCGACCGTGCCGGTCGACCGCTTCAGAGAGTCTGCTCTCTAGAAATTCCGGTTGACCGCCCCGGTCGACCGACAGAGAAGTAACTCTCTGCTCCAGGTGCGCGGTCGACTGGGCCGGTCGACCGAGGCTCCAACGGTCGGATTCTTGACCGTTGGCGGTCGAGCCGAACCGGTCGACCGGCAATACTGACAGATCCCAACGGCTAGTTTTCTGGCAGCCTATAAATTGGGGTTTTTGTCATTGTTTGAAGCTAAGATTTTAGGAGAGCTTTTGTCAGTTATTCCATTCTTTAGCAGAGTTTTCTCCACAAAATAGAGTGCCAATATTTCCTATCAAAAGGGATTTTATCAAGAGAGTGTTTATTGTGATTTCTTGAGTTTTCCATCAAAGTTCTTTCCTTGATTTCTCACACTACACTTGAGCATCCATATTATATCTATCCTATAGGAGTGTTGTAGTGAGAGTTTGTTAGGTGATCAAGTGTTTAGATCACCAAGATCTTTCTTTGTATTTGAGGAAGCGGGCAAGTGTGCTCGCGGTGTTTTGAGTTTGGGTGCGAACTTGTTGTACGAGGTGCGGCCTCGACGAGCCGGTGGGCTTTTGGTGTGTAAGGGACTTGGGAGTCCGAGGGCTTGTAGGTGTTGCGGCACCGAGGAGAGATCCGTTGGGGATCTTGCATAGTGGAAACCCTCGTGTGTCGAAGGGGGGGATGTAGAGCAAGTGTGCTCGAACCTCGAAACAAACCCTTTGTGTTTGCGATTGCTTACTCTATCTCTCTTTCTCTCTTTGTCTCTTATATCTTGCATTACTTATAGTCTTTATCTCTTATATGCATGATATACCCTTGTGCTCATTATTGCTATACTTGCTTGGGATTGTTGTTAACACTAGTATTCAACCAAGAGAGCCAACGCGGCACTCAACCCATTCAAGGGGAATCTAGAGGAGTTTGTCCAGAGCCTCGCAAGGGGAATTCGGCAACACTCTTGTGTTATACATAAGTGTTTAATTAAAAGAAGTTTAATTTGGTCAACTTAGTTTTAATTACGCATTATTTGTTCATAAGTGACCATTAGATTAGCCATCACCTATTCACCCCCCTCTAGGTGATCTTTTAGTTCCCTCGGTCGGAGATAGTGGATTGAGAAATCCTACACGGTGGTGTAGGCGGGGATGCAGAGCAAGGTGCTCGAACCTCGAAACATATCGTTGTGTTTGCGTTTGCTCCACTTGTCTCTTTACTCTCTCTCTCACTTTATATTTGTGCATACATCATTCTTATTGCCATATCATTTACATTGCTTGTGTTGCCATTGCATAATTCATATTGCTATATCCTTGATTGCTTGGCTTGATTGTGTGTGCACATTGCTTGGATTGCTTGTGTGTGTGTGCCTAACTATACTCATCCAACAAGAGCTTCACATAGCGCCTCAACCCATTCAAGGGGAATCAAGAGGAGTTAGTCCAGAGCCTCGCAAGGGGAATTCGGCTACACTTGTTGAATTGTATTAGTTTGTGCAACATTTGCATTAGCTTCCGCATTTAGAGCATTAAGTTTCTCATTTAGTCTTAGATTAGCATTTACACCTATTCACCCCCCCTCTAGTGTACTTTCAATTGTATCAGAGCTAGTGCTCCTGATACTTAGGCTTAACATCCTAGGAGTTAGATCCTTTAATTGCTAATCTTGTTTGCATTTGTTTGCTGTTTGCACACATATAGCTTAAATCATGGACTTCATGACCCCACCTAGCTTTGACCCTTCCAACATTGATATTTGGAAGTATAGGATGTCCATGTATTTGAAAACCCTAGGCTTGCATGTCTTTCTTGCCGCTACCAAGAAATGCTATCTTGGTAATGGTGATCATATAGGGGCCAATGCATAAGCCCTAGAGGCCATTAGAAGCACATTATCTAAAGATTATCTTTTACATGTTTCTAATCTTGATTCTGCTTTTGCAGTGTGGAACAAGTTGACAACAACCACCACCTCCGAGCTTCAAGTGCAAATTCAAAAGGAAGAAGAATCTAGTGAGAGACTCCGAGTCACAATGCTTCATGGTCCAAGGGAATGACTCCCTTGAGGTACATTCGGAACCTCACCTAGATAATGATGATTGTGCTAGTTCTTCATGTGTGATGATTATTGATCCCCATGCTTTAAATGAAGAACTTTCCATAGTTTGTGAAAAACTAATAGAAAATATAACTTGTTGAGAAAGAAGAGTCTAGGCATTGATAATGAAAATAAAATTTGATTGCTAGACTTGATGTTGTTTTGCAAGAGAAAGAGGAGATTGCTAATGAGAGGGATTCATTAAAATCTCAACTTGATCTTGCCTTAAAAGAAAATGAATTTTTGAAAAGTAAAAATGATTGTAATGAATTTTTGAAGAAAAATAAAGTCCTGTCTTCAAAAATTGAATTTGTTGTAAAAGATAATGTTTCTTTAAAAACAAAAATAGCTTCTATTTCTAAAGATTTAGAAATGTGTTTAAAGAAAAATGAAGTTTTGCAACATAAGATTGATGCACATGTTTGCCATGCTAGGGTAGTATCACACACTTCACCTATTGCATGCCACACTTCTTCTTCTAGATTAATGATGATATTTCCTTGCTTAAGAAGAAGGTAAATTGTTTGGGCTCCACTATGAGCCAATGTGCCATGACCACTCACGGTTGGAAATCTTGGTTCGAAAGAAACAAGTTCCATCCTTTATGCATGCACACCCTCTTACGGCATACACATGCTCCACACGGACACTCCCATCACATGTATGCTCATGTGTACACTTGTACACATTGTGGTCGTAAGGGCCATCTTGCTAAATTTTGTTTTGATAGACTACATAATGTAAATTTAGCAAAGAATTTTGTTTGGGTTAGAAAATGAGACTAACCCCCATGGACCCAAAAGACAATGGGTACCAAAGACCACCCCTCCTAATTTTGATGTAGGTGTGGGCTCTCACATGACGTGAGAGTAGAGGCACCTTGGAGTGGATGCGTTCCGGACTTCATGTAAATCAATTGGATGCATCACTTTCAAGGGAAGTTTTGGTGGAGAGGACCACCATATTTTGGAGACAAGGAGAGTTGCCTCTAGTTTTGGTAACAATTCCTAACTCCTTATTATAGTTTACATGCCTTCATATTCATTTATTTTATAGCATGTTTTCATTGTCTATGGATTAGTATGTACATGCCATGTTTATTAGATCCTTGACATACATGTATAGTATTTGAGACACACTTGCTTATATGAACCCATATTTAGTGTTTCTCACCTTTTGTTTAACTATAATGTACATCATGGAACTAATACATGTGAATTTACATAGTATCATGTTTTAGCTTTATCATGATGTTTGTTTATGCTTCATGTAGTATAAACTAGTTTAAATGTAGATTCTATCAAAACTTGCATGTATACATGTACACATAGTGAGAACAAATTGATTTATATATGTTATGTACTTCATGCTCATTTGTACCCACTACATGCACATGCATAAGCTAGTTTTGATGATTCCTTCATTTATACTTGCTATGCCTATTTTCATGTTTTTTACTTCATGTATATGTATTTTGAATTCAAACCTAATAAATATACATGTATACCCATGAGTCTTTTGCCTTCATGCAAATACTTTTGATAGACTCGTTTACGGTTGGGATATGTATGCATATTGTTAAATTTGGATGAATCATACATATACCTAGAAGTTTGATAAAAGAATTTTGATGAATCTTTGCTTGTTTTATATAGCAAATAAATATTCGTGTTTGTTTTGATACTTCATGTTTTTAATATATGTTTAGATGTTAGTTTTCATTAAGACTAGGATTTATATTTGTACATATGATGGGCTACAAATAAATCTATATATATTTGGGATTGAATGCTTGTTTGTTCCCATTAGATGTGCTAGTATAGTCTAGTTTTGATGATTCATACATTTTAAACTTGTATTCCATTTTGGTATTTGTTTTTATGATTATGAGTTTTCATTTCATGTATATGTGTATTTTGCCAAACTTGAAGATATACATGTTATACCCCTTGAGTCATTTGCCTTTCATGCAAATATCTATTATGGACTCAAAGTGTGTTTAAGGATATGTATGTATACTTCTTGTGTTGACAAATCATACTATACCTTGAAAAGAATTGGTATCAATTGTTTTAATGAAAAGCTAAATTTTCATACTTTTCATGCTTTTCATGTTTTCTTTGAATTGGTATTTAAACTTCATGTTTATGTTTACCTTGTCCAAACTATTAGATATACATGAACTATCCTTTTTGAGCCACGTATATCCTTGTGGACTCGTTGAGTTTTGGATATGTATGTATATTTTAGTTTATACTAGACATACATATGCCTTGAAGTATTAAGTAGTTTTTATGATTCTCATATTTTTGATGAATTTTTGTTTAAAGGAATTTAAAAGGAGCTTAATGCAAATTTTCATGATTATGGTCTTCACATTTTACTTGTACATCATATTTATTGCTTGCTCATGTTTTGTTTTCATGAGTCAAAATTATGCTTTATTGATTAGAGTGATGATTATCATGTGATTTTCATATTATATGAAAAATGATTTGTATTTATTCCTTACTTGAAGGATTTCGTACTAGTTAACAAAGCTTTTCATTTTAACTAGTTCATATTCTTCGTTATAATATGAGATATACACTTGACCCTATTCTTTCAATTGGTATCATTGAACACTTTCAATTGACATCAATTTTGATCTTTTTGTATACTATATATGTTTTGTATATATATGCTTACTCTTTCAAGAATATCAATGTCAATTGGTATCTAACTTTCATACATATATATCTTTATGCTAAGCTTGAAAAATTTCTAATGTTTGATTTGTTTTCAATTGGTATTTTAACAAGCTTATGCATATGTTTAGTTGGTATTTCATAAAGGGGGAGAAAAACTTGATTTTGTCCTTCAATTGGTATTTGATTCCCACTCCCTTACTTTATGTTAAATATCGTTTCAAATTGGTATCATATGCTTAAAAGAAATATTTCTCTTATGATATCAAGATGTTTAGTTGAGTGTTTTTAATTGGTATCTCAAAATTTTGTTTAAGAAAAATATATTACTTTTGATTTACATTGCTTATATGTTTTATTTCAATTGGTATCAATATGCACTTTATTGTCATATCTTAAATTGGTATCACATTTGTTTTGATTACCCCTTCTTGATCTTTTTGTTTTTGACAAAAAGGGGACGAAAAAAAATTTGTTTTTATGTTTTTACCCCTTTGTTGATGATTGACAAAAGGGGGAGAAAGATTTTGAGTTATAGATTTATATGCATGCTTACATTTTTGCATATATGATGTTTTAATTGGTATCTAGAAGCATGTTTTTATTTTGAATATTTCATTAGTATCTAGAGTTTATATATGCTTTATGTTTTTGCATACATTGAGTTCATGCATAAGCAAATAAACATTAAAATATGTGTTTCATGTTATCATGTTTAGAAACAATCATTGCATTTTTTATTGTTTATCATTGTTTATTCATATGCATGAGTTAAGGGGAGCTTCTTTGAAGCTTAACTTTAATCCATGCATATATAACTCCA
>JAVJIF010016012.1:22500-73950 GCA_038442645.1 Agave tequilana | reverse complement strand
GACCCGCACTGCTAGTGAGAGCTTCCCGGGTATTATAAGTTAGGAAATGGATAAGAAAAGAGTAAAGGTCATCTAGAGATGGGTGAATAGGTGACTATCAAATTTAATGCACAAATAATATGGATTTAAAAACTATTTATGCAAACTAAAACTATTACACTACACACAAAGTACAACCATAGAGTGAAGCCAATTTCCGGTGAAGGGCTCTGGACTTTCTCCTCAAGATTCCTCTAAATTAAGAGTTGAGGTACTACTATATCTCTCTCGGTTAAATACTAGTGTGAGCAAATAATCCCAAGCAAATATAACAATGAAGCATAAGTAAATATTAAGCATATAATAGATATGAACAATATAAACATGTAAGATATAAACACAAGTAAGAGAGAGAGATAAGCAAACACAAACACGGGAGAATTATTTGAAATTCGAGCCACTTGCTCTACGTCCCCGCCTTCACCACCATGAAGGATTTCAAGTATAACGATCCTGCAAGATCACTCGGTGTCGCAACACCTACAATGAGCTCCCTCAGAACTCTTGGACCCGCAAATCCCTTACTTATTCCCACAAGAACAGCAAGCGCGAACCCGCAAGCTTGCCGAAGCCGCAACCTTTACCACACCTCAATAAAAGGGGTGGACACTTATGATCACTTCTCTTAATCACCGAAACAAACTCTCACAAATAAGGATCCCTAGAGGATATATATAGCAATGAAAAGGCTCAAGTTTGTGTGAGAAAAACATGATAGATTTGTGGTGGAAAAACTCAAGAAATTCTTTTGAAAATGCAAGAGAAATACTCTTGATAAACTCTCTTTTTGATATGAAAATGAAGCTCTAAAACTTACTGAGAAACTCTGTATAGAGCTATTGAAAACAACCTAAAAAATCTTACCCAAATCTGGCCAAAACAGCCCTTTAAATAGGGCTTCAGAAAACTAGCCATTGGGCCTAGTTTTCTTATCAGATGGCCTGTCGGTCAACTGGCCAGTAGACCAGCCAAAGGTCATATTTCAGACCGTTGGGGTTGCCGGTCAACTGCCCCGTCGATCGCACCCAGGCCATCGACCAATCGGTTGACCGTGGTAAAAAAACAGAGAGCAGAGCTGTTTAGTCGGTTGACCGCTCGGTCGACCGGGGCCACATCCAGAGAGCAAGCTCTTTGGATCGGTCGACTGAATGGTCAACCGCTAAAACATTTGCACATCTGTGCACGTCGATCGACCGACCGCCAGCAGCCTAGATCAGGGTTTTATAGGGTATGAAATGTGACTTGTAAAAACCCTTAAAAATTATAATAAAATCCGATAAAATTCACAAAAATAAGTTCATTGAAATACTTTGAAGCACAAATATGTGTGATCAAAACTCAACGCATATTAAAAACAATTTGAACTATTTTTTAGGTATAGATATATAGGCTTGAACTGAAAAATCATATTTTTTAAAAATAGACTTCAAAATGAAAACTCCATTTTTTCAAAACTTGTTCAAATACTAAAATAAGATATTGAAACACATTTGAAGTATAGTGTGTATGAAAATGATCCGACACACATTAACATGAAATATACTTGTTTTTGATAATAAGCACAAAATAATTTTGATAAATACAAAACATGAAACCAAGAACTAGAAACATCAAAATACGTTTTTCTAAATAATATGAAGTATCAATGTGTGTGGATGAAATTCAATATACATATAAATCATGTAAACTTGTTTTGATGAAATTTATTCATGAAACATAAAGATGTATTTTTTTAAGTTCAAAACCAAAACCGAAAGTAAAACTGTTTCTTATGAAAATGGTATGTAAATTGTGTGTGTGTGTGTGCACGCGCTTGAGCAATTCATAACTAATCTATCCTTATATTTTATCTAACAACAAAAATGTTAAACTTATAGACTCTTGACTCAAGCCTTGAAAATCTTCTCTGGAAAATCTTCTTCTCTATCTCGACTTGGTCCAAACTTGATCTATGAGCTAAACTTCTCTTTGAGTACTTGATGCGATCTTGAAGTACGAGTTCTTGAATCAATATGTGTTAGCTTCAAAACTTGATTTTGAATCTTTTGTTGAAGTTAAACACTGACTGGATCATGGTAAAAATCTGAAACTTAAATAGACACAAGATCATTAGTACTATAACTTCATGAGTTAATTATCATCAAAATTAGAGTGATTGGCCTTTGGGCAATAATCTTTCCCTTTTGATGATGACAAAACACATGGAGTTAAAGATAAGCTTCATAGAAGCTCTCCCTTAATCATGCATAGTAAATAAACAAATAGACATTCAATGAAAGCACATAAACAAATATATATGCATAAACATAAATCTAGCATGCATATATAGACTCTAAATTCTTCTCTCCTTTTTTGTCAATTCATCAACAAAGAGGTAAAGAAAGACAAGAAAGATGTATAAGCGATATAATATCTTTAGTTTAAAAATACTGTATTTTTATTTTTTCTAAGTATTTATTTCACTTTACCGATTATCTTATTATTATTCATCAACTTAATTTATAGTTATTTTTATTTATTTTTATTAACATTGGCTATATTCATTTATTGCCATTATCACTTATTAATATTTTAATTACTATAAATATTATTAATTGTTATTCTTATTGATGGGTGTTTCATTATGATTATACTTATGATTCCTATTGTTATGGTTATTTTAATTATTATTAATAGCATTGTCTGTTATTAATAATATTATTATGTATTGATATTATTGTTGCTGGTTATTATTACTAAACTATTACTATTAGCCTTTTTATTATTATTTATTTCTATTATTGCATGGTTAATTATTATTTTATCTTTATATTATTATTAATATTGTGTTAGTATTGTTATTTTCCTTGATTCTTTCTCCTTATACCCCTTTACCTAAACCCACAATCTATACCCATTACTCATGACCTTACCCATTATTCTAGCCCACTACCCAAGACCCAAACCAAAAACTTAATCTTATCTTAACTAACAAATCCCCATAAATCCTAGATAGATACATAATCTCTTTTATTATCAAAATCAAATCTCTCTTCTCTACCTACCTTCTATGATCGTTAACAACAGCACCCGTTTTTGCCAGCGGATCACCCTCCCCTTCCATGGCAAATGGCCGACCCTCTCCATCACTCGAACCGCATTCTCCTTGGTTACCGAAGTGATCCCCCTACCACGAGTTCTCCATGAAAACCCCATACACGGTAGCACATCAACCTCAGAGCCACCTAGCCTTCTTCTCCACTCCAGCACTCACCCCTACATGGCCAAAAACACCACCCCGCCTCCCAATCTCCCTCCATCCTTGCACTCAAGCCCACAGCAACAGAGATCAACCTTCTTTGAGGAAGGAGACACCAAATGGAGGATCAGGGAAATACAAGATTGGAGAGCTTTAGTGTTTGCTAGCTACATATAATCAATTCATTTGTCAAAATATTTCTAATTTATTTCACATAATGATGTCCAGACCTGCACCTCCTCTTCTATGGTTGCCCTCCTCCTTGATCGCACTCCCTTGCCTTGTGACCTCCCTTGCCGTCGAGATCCGCCAGAGTCAAGCATCACCTCCGTGAGATCCGTCGCTGCACCTCCATTTCCTCCGCGTCCTCACTGAGCACCGCCGCGATCCCCTTGCTGAGCCACCCACTCCAGCCAGGCCACCTGGAGCGGCATCGCACCAAGCCAAGCTTCACAGCCTCGTGCCCCTCTCCTTCCTTTCCAGTGAGCGCCGGCAGCACCCCATCAGCCGATTACTCCTCCATGCCACCACCGAGTTTTCCTCCTTGCCGGAGACCCGCCGCGGCCTCCGTCAAGCCTCTGCCCTTTTCACTGTAAATGCGTGAGCCTCTCTTTCTTTTCCTCTGTTTCTAAGAACGTGTGTGCATGTGTTTTGTTTGAATAAATGGGAATGTGTGTGAGTTAAATTGAGTGTATAATGTGTGTGCATGCATGTTGATGTAATCTATGAGTGCGTGAATGTGCATGTATGTGTGTAAGTGTGAGTTTTAATTATGTGAATGTGTGTTTGTCTTAATTATGTAATTAGTATATGTATGTATGTATTTATATTTTTAGGTGTGTGTTATGTATGTATGTGTATATGTGTACGGTAATAGTGTGCATTTGTATGTACACGTACTTATGTGTACGTGTGTTTGTATATCATCATGTGAGTGTTCGGTTTCCAATTATAGTGTTTCGGACTCATTCGTGCGATTTGAACTCAGTAATAGGAGATTCAGATCTATACCCATTATGGATCCGATACACTAGAGATTCAAAAGCCGATCTGTGAGATGATTCAGAGGTTCGTATCGGTTCGTGCAGTGAAGACCAGACGACAATTTGGACCAAAACCGTATAATTTCATGTAAGCGTTTGTTCTTGTCTGCTTTCTTATTTACCATTATCAGTAGACATCTATATATTACTTGTATCATTTTATGTGACTGTCTGAGATATTTTTTCAGTATTATTACCTGTATCACTTCATGAGACATTAATGAGCATACACCTTATGTATTTAGTTGATCTAAGCGATTATCAGCGTCATTTCATGTGATAGTGATTCGATGTTGTCAGCCTAGAACCAGTAGTGTTGGAATACCTTGACTGTGACTTGATTCGATTTATTGGCTGACTAGCCGAGTTCATATTTGATTATCAAACGTATATAGACCTTGTATTTTGATATTGAGATATTAGACTTGTATCACTTCATGTGTAGATGGTTATCATTTTCGGATTCGGATCTAGATATGATAGTCTGTCTATGGGTTTGATCTTGAGATAATTGGTTCATGACTGTGATTAGAAATGTATATTTTATATGTAATATTTATCAGACTTGATATTTAATTGGTGATTATTCAGATAAAATTAAATTTGGATAATGGGAACGACTTAGTTATGATCTTATATGTAGTATCTTAATGCGGTACATGGACTTATTTAGTGTTGAAGTTAATATGGGATTTATATTTTTATATCAGATATTAATCAGTAATTAGATAATATTGATAACGGTTGGAGTATGATCAGATGTATGAATATCCTACTGTTAATATCGATATGTATGATAAGACTGATCTTGGACTGTTAGGAGTAATTATTTGTGAATTCATCTACTTGTTAGGTTATGAGAGTATTGATGGTTTACTTTTGATGCTGAGTATCAGATGTAGACTATTTTAGATCACATATTATTCAAGGGTATGCTACTCCTTATTTATGATCCGGTATCTGTTGATTTAAGTTGATCTCGAGGTTAATCAGCAGACTACCTTTTCACGATTGATTCTTAAGTTAATCGGTTTCAGAGATTAAGTTATTATGAGAGTGGTTTCATTGATTTTGGTATTAATATATATAATCAAAATTTGATGGCATTTATTAATTGATCTTGGTTATTGGTGATTTAGAGGATTAGAACAGATTCGTAACACTAAGAGAACTGATTATTTGATTTATTGGATTTGTGGATTACTGTACCAGATACTTTGATATGGATTGATACTTGATGTTCACGATGATTATATTGGGACTATGGGTTGATGGATCAGTTATAGGTATCATTTTAGTACAAATGGATGAGATTTGACTGATTCTAAATGGACTGTATTGTTAGAGATTAGTATCTAGATCTGTTACTGTAATTATTTATGTTACTAAAAGTTACTAGGAAAGTATTATTAGACCGTAACACTTGATATAGCTCTATTCATTGTATACACAGTTACTATTACTGTTTACTGTTCTTATTACTATTTACCTTGTATACGATTACTGTTATTATCACCGCATCGTCCCAGTATTCTAATAACATGATACTGATTATTTTAACTGAATTAATTAATAATATAAATGCACAACTTACATTTAGATTAGGAAAATTGATAGTGGAGACAGCGTTTGTATTTTCAGTGGACCAAGGATACAGGTTATGGTTTCACTGTAGGGTTCCAGGGGATGACTGACATCCCATCTGTTTATTGTTTCATAGTGTTACTTGAGTATTATTCCACAGTATTATTATGAGTATTGTTCTATAGTGATACTGTGAGTACTAGTACTGTTACTAACTACCAAGCAGTAGGGTATGGTTCAGCGCCAAGCATCTAGGCCTTAGTCCAGGGTATGTATGGGACCTACCTAAATCATGAACAAAGTCTCTAACTAATCAGTTTCAATAACTTAGGACTTGACACATGTAGTAGGCATAGTATGAGATGCATCTACTATATGTGACAATTGGTGTTCGCTGAGATAATTAATAATGAAAAACTGTATTGTAATGTAATTGACTGTAACTGTACTCATATATATGTAGATGCCTAAGACCTGATTGTATACTAGATTGATCTCATAATTGAGAAGGGAAAATTTTGATTGAAAATAAAGAAAAATTTAAAATTAGAAAGTTCTTAGTCTCCTCTCAATGTAACCGCGTAGCAAGGGCGAGACGGGTCGATCCCCAGGGAAGGATGCGATGGAAGCTTTTCAGAACGAATTCTCTAACAATTAGTTTAGAAAAGAAAGAATTGTGATTGTAAGCAAAGGTTTTAAATAGAAAGAACAGGCATAGCCAGCTAATCATCTACCACGACCAGACACTAGTCTATCAAGAACGAATATCATGTTGAACCTATAAAGATTAACTATAGATTGATGCTTCAAATCCAAGAAAAAATAAGTAAGAAAGAAAGTAAACCATGATTACAATACACTAGATAAAGCTAAGCATTAGTTTATCGAAGTCTTAAAGTATAGTTTAAGAAAAGTAGTTTTAATTTAACGTTATACCATCAAAGCATCTAAGTATAAACTAAGAATAATTATTAAATAGTATACCCTAAAGCTAGTTTAACTCAATTTATAACTAATCTTCAAGAATTATTTACTTACTCTAGGGTTTTTAACATGCATAGAGTTCAATCAATTTATTTTCATAGATCTAGGTTTTAGTTGGTGGAGAGATTAGCAAGCTGTTAAAGAATTATTTACACATATGCATGGTGGAATTAAGCATGGTATTTAAAGATTGCACAAAAGAGATGAAATTAGAATAAAAGAAATACAAATTAAAATAGCAAAGAGATTGAAAGAAAATAATGACATTTTATTGAATCTGTCACCAACTCAGTATAAAACCTTCTCCTTTCTTCAACTCTTCTTTAAAGTAAAAATAAAATAAAAAATACAAGTAAATTCGAAAGAAAGAGGATCTAAAGAAAACCCTAAGCTTGAGCTTCTAAGATCTGCCTTTCTCTATTGCTCTGTAGGGGTATTTATAGGAGATTTGGGAAGCAGAGTCTCATATGAACACTGCAACTCAATCGCCACACTAGCCGCTGCCAGAATGCCGCGTTTCCACCACAATTGCCATGTTTCCACCACATTTTCATGCAGTCTGGTCACGCGCTTTGGCGCGTGGCTTCCTCTGGTTCGTCCATCTGGTGATCTACCCTCAGAATCTTTAGTTGATCTCTGAATTTTGAAATACGATGATCTTCTAGATAACTTTGAGATCAAGTTATCTTTAATTCCAAGTGAAATTTAGATTTTCTCCTTTTTATCTTCATCTTGTAGTGTAAGCAACCATATTTAAATAGAAGTCCACCTCTATCTTTAATTAGGATGAGGATTCATTTTATTCTATCCTTCTCCTCCTCTAGATTTTAAATTTAATTAATTTAAAACGCAAATTTAAATAAGATAGAAAAGATGCTTCCTTTATTTTTCCAATTAATTTTTATTTTGATAATTCTTGGGGGCTTATGGGCTTCTTTCAGGTTTTCTCTTAGATTATCGAGGCATGTACATCATGAAATAATAAATAAATTAAATAGTAATGTTTAATAAAAATTAAGCATAAAAATGTGAAGAATAATATGCATTATTGATGAACAATCACCACCCCTGCACCTATCTTTTTGCTCGTCCTCGAGTACAAATAAAAAATTAATCTAACTATTCTAATATCACTTTCTTAAGAATTATGATTGCACTTAGCACGTGCAGTAAACCGTTAAACCTCTAGGTTACCCCTAGAGGAAGAGTGTTGTCTCGCGAGGGTTTTCAGTGAATAACACCCACAAAGTCCATAAAGAAAGAAAAATAAACTGTTAGTATTTTCAAAATTCCATTTTAACAGAGGGAAAATATTTTGAAATAACTTGTAAAAATTAAGCAATTTATAAGTTTTTAGGATTACCAAATTAATCATTCTTATACTTTGTCTTTATTCAAATATTTATTTATCAATTTAGGTTAGGATTCAAACTGAATTTCTTATCTAGCCTATTATCTTTACCCTAAGTCATATGCATCTTTGTGAACGTGATTTTTTTTTACTACGGATTCTTTAACTTCACTCTCATGCCTTATATATTGATTTTTTATTTTTTTGTAAGAAGTTCGAAGTATTACCACTTCGTTGCCCTTTAAGTACTTCTTTTCTTTTGTATATATAACTCATCTAATTTCTTTCGTGTAAATACCAAGGCTTCTTGAGGCCCTAATACTTAACTAATTGATTATTAGATGTGTTAATATATATATTATATATTATTTTCTTCTCTTTTTTTTTTCAAACTTACCTAATTACCTTTTGCGTAAATAATAAGGATTTCTTAGGCCCAAGTACCTAGCTAATTAATAATTAAGTTTGTTTATTTTATATATATTTTTCTAAGACACAAGAGTCTTTGGCTTGAATCCCAAATGTGTAAGTGTATAAAGCATGCATATTTCATCAAGGTAAAGATATCAAGACTAAATTACATTTTTAATTTTTTTCTCCTAAACCTAAAAATCAAATAAATACTCTTATTTTGACAAGTAGTCAGAAATTCTAATTATTATTATCCTATTACTTAAAATTAACTTAATTACTTATAAAAGATAAATCAAAATATTATTTCCTTTTAAAAAAGTTTTTTTATATCAAAAAAATTTAATTTTTTTATTTTCCCTTTTTATTTTTTCTGTGTTATGTTAGACTTATATTAGTTGGATACCCCTCTACACCTATCTCATTCATTGTCCTTAATGTATGAAAGTATGTATAATGCATGGAATTAACTGGCAGAGAGGTAGAGTTACTGATATATTAGGTCAGAAAGGCTCATGGCTGTGTCTACTTCCGGTACTGATTCCAAGAACGGTTACAAACATTTACCATTTTCCTTGAATTCATTACCATTCTTAAGGTCGCATATCTCTATGGCTCCATGTGGAAACACAGTTCTAACAATGAATGACCTTGTCTATCTTGATTTCAACTTTTCTGGAAAAAGGTGAAGTCCAGAATTATAGAGTAAGATTTTTTGTCCTAGGACAAAAGTTTTTCTCATGATGAACTTATCATGAAAAACCTTAACCCTATCTTTCGTAATCTTCGCATTTTCATATATCTCATTTTTTTACTCCTCAAGTTAGGAAATTTGCAATTTTTGAGGCGCACCGGCCCTATCTAAATCAAAATTTAGCTGCTTAATTGCCCATAAGGCTATCTCGACACGAAGGTGGCAAGCCTTTTCAAAGACTAGCCTATAAGGAAACATCCCTAGAATCATTTTAAAGGCGGTCCTATATGCCCATAAGACATCCACCAATTTGGTGGACCAGTCCTTCCTATTTTGATTCATAGTTTTCTTTAAGATAAGCTTAACTCGCCTATTTTAGACTGCTAACTGCCCTCTGGTTTGGGGATGGTAAGGTGTGGATAACTTGTGTGTTATAACATATTTTTGCATAAGAACTTCAAAAGTTCTATTGCAAAAATGTGTACCATCATCACTAATTATGGCACAAGGGGTTCTAAAGTGTGAAAAGATGTTTTTTTTTCAAGAACTTAAGGCAACTTTGTTGTCGTTTATCTTGCAAGGGATGGTTTAACCTATTTGGATACGTAATCCACAGCCAACAAGATATATTGGTGCCTAAATGAGTTTAGAAAAGGCACCTATAAAATCAATGCCCCAAACATCAAAGATCTCTACTTCTAAAATTAGGTTTAAGGGCGTCATATTACGTTTTGAAATCCTTCCTATTATTTGGCATCTTGTGAACGTCTTACTAAAGTCAAATGCATTTTTAAACAAAGTGGGCCAATAGAACCCACTCTGTAAAACATTTTCGGCTATTTTTCGGGGACCAAAGTGTCCATCGCATGCAAGTTCGTGACAAAAGGTTAGAATACTTTTTACTTCCTCATTGGGAATACATGTCCTAATGATTTGGTCAGAACAATATTTAAATAGATATGGTTCCTCCCAAATGAAATATCTGACTTGAGGCAAGAACAAATACACATCTTGTTTTGACCAATGAGATGGGGTTCAGTTTATGACTAAGTAGTAACTATGTCAGCAAACCATGATTCCCAAAAGGTAGCTAAGAGTTGTTCATTAGGAAAGTTATCATTGATTAGCAACTTGTTGGAAGGGGCGTTTGGAACACGAGAGAGATGATCGGCGACGATATTTTTGACACCCTTTTTATCTCGAATTTCGAGATCAAACTCTTGAAGGAGGAGAATCCAACGAATGAGTCGGGCCTTCGCATCCATTTTGAGCATTAGGTATCGAAGTGTGGAATAGTCGGTGAATATGGTGGTTTTGGTCCCAAGTAGGTATGGCGAACTTTCTCCAATGCGAGCATTACTACCAAGAATTTCTTCTCGGTTGTAGTATCGTTCAATTGGGCATCATTAAGCATCCTACTTGAATAGTAGATCACATGCTGCTTGTTAGCTATGCGTTGTCCTAAGACAACACCTACTGCAAAATCAGAAGCATCGCACATAATCTCAAATAGTTTGGACCAATTCAGGGCAGAAATTACGGGCACAGAGATAAGTTCCATTTGAGCTTTTCCCAAGCGTTAAGACATTCATCATCAAAGACGAAGGGTACGTCTTTAGCTAAAAGGTTCATTAAGGGTCTAGCAATTTTGTTAAAATTCTTGATGAACCTATTGTAGAAATCAGCATGTCCTAAGAAAGAGCAGATGTCTTTCACACATTTGGTGTGGGAAGCTTGGCTATGACCTCATCTTCACCTTGTCCATTTCAATTCTTTTGCTAGAGATCTCATGACCTAGGATAATCTCATGTTGTACCATAAAGTGCACCTTATCAATTAAAAGTCAAATTTCTTTTCTATGCATCGTTTGAGTACAAGTTCTAGATGATGGAGATATTGGTCGAAAGAGTCTCCATAGACTGAGAAATCGTCCATGAAGATCTCTAAGAAACGTTCGACCATGTCGGAGAATAAGCTTAACATGTAACGCTGAAATGTCGCGGGGGCATTGGATAAACCGAAAGGCATTCGGCGATAAGCAAATGTCCCAAATGGACACGTGAATGTTATTTTCTCTTGGTCCTCCAAGGCTTTGGGGATTTGGTTATACCCTGAGTAGCCGTCTAAGAAATAGTAATATTCATGGCCTCCTAATCATTTAAGTACTTGGTCGATAAATGGAAGAGGAAAATGGTCTTTTCGAGTGGCGGCATTTAACTTACGATAATCAATGCAAATTCGAATCTTTATAGAGAGTCTTGTTTGAATTAACTCTTGCTTGTCATTCTCTACAACTATAAAATCAGATTTCTTAGGTACCGTGTGGACTGGGCTGATCCACTGGCTATCAGAAATGAGATAAATTATCTCATTATCTAAAATTTTCACTATCTCAGCTCGCACAGTTTCTTGCATGATAGGGTTTAACCTACATTGCGGTTCCCTCTTCGCCTTTTAATTTAGATAGATTTGATGTTAAACTATAGTCGGACTTATTCCCTTTATGTCAGTCATCGTCCAACCAATGGCTTCCTTATGCTTCTTAAGAATTGTTATAAGGTCTCCCTCTTTTTTGTTGGTTAAGTTGGATGCAACTATAACTGGTAGAGTCTCTTGTTCACCTAGCTAGGTATACTTGAGATGCTTGGAAAAGATTTTTAGCTCTAAGGAAGGAGATGACCCGATATGTGGAGTAAGATTTATTGGCTCCTGATCTAATTAACTTGGGCTTGATGTCCACTCAATCATAGAATTAACTATCTCATCAAGGTTGAAATCCTCCGATTCCAACTCGGTATCACACTTTGCTTCTAGTTTTATCTCCTTTTTATGCTCACTAGTTACATTTTCAATTAGGTTGACCTCAAAGGGTTGGTCGTCCATGTCGTGGTACCTAAGTTAAAAACATTAACTTCCTTAGTCATGTCTCCAAAGGTCAATCTCATGAATTCATTTCCATAATTTATAATTGCATTGGCAGTCGCAAGGAACGGACTTTTCAAGATGACGAGAGTTTGGGACCTAGGATTAAACACGAGTTGTGTCTCCAGAGCAATGAAATTCATTAGGTAAATGAATTTTCCTACCCATATAAGGACATCGTTGATTTTCACTTTGGAACCTTAACTGATCGATCAGCTAACTGGATCGTAACTTGAGTTGGGCTGAGTTTGCCTAACCCAAGTTGTTGATATACAGAGAAGCGAAACAAATTAATGCTTGCTCTCAAATCAAGAAGTGCTCTACTAATTTCGGCTTGACCTATTGTGCAGGAAAGGGTGGAATAACCAGGATCTTTGTACTTGACAAGGATCTAATTGGACAATAACTCGCTAATGTTAGTGGCTAGAAAAACCTTCTTAGGCACATTTATCATTCTTTTCTTAGTGCACATGTCCTTAAGGAATTTGGCTTAACGAGGGACTTGTTGGATTGCATTAAGAAGTGGTATATTAAGCCTAACTTGATTTAACACCTTAAGTATTTTCTCCATATGTGCATTATTATTACTCCTAAGTCTATTCGGATATGGGACTGTAGGTTGATAACTTGTTTTGCTGATTTATCAACTTCAGTTTCTTTGGAATTTTGTAGACGTGGAGTAGAACTAGATGGAATGGATGTTTGAGTTGGGTCCGGTGGCACGGATACTTGATTATCAACTTGTTTTCCTGACCTTAACGTATGAACCAAGTGATACTGGTTTGGATCTTGAGCCTCATTGGCTTTCCTAGGATTCCTAGGGTTTGGCAATGGTTGACTTGGTAGAGTTCCCTTTTGTCTTTCACAAATTTGATTAGCTTGTTGACTCAATCGTATCTCTATCCTTGTCATGACTTGAGTTAGTGTTTCTTGGCTTTTAACTAGAGTGTCCACCTTCCTGTTCATATTGGAGAGTCTTGTTTCCATATGTGAATTTTAGAAAGAGGGTGGAGGACTTTGGTTGGGAAAATTTTGTTGATAAGGAGGTTGTTGTAAATTGTTGGAGAATTTGGGCCTTGTTTGATCATTGTTGTTTGGGCTCCATGAGAAATTTAGGTGATTTCTCTAACCGGGATTATAAGTGGATGAATATGGATCGTTAGCGGGCCTTGTGAAGGCTGCATTCATATTTTCTGGCAACATTTGTTGAGCTAAAAAGACAGGACATTCCTCAAACACGTGGTTCATGACCTGACAGTAAGTATAACCTGTCAAAAGTGTTGGGCTGACATTGGTTCACTGAGATTGGCTTCTTAGTTCTAGAGCTTCTAGTCTTTACATCACAGTAGCTAGTTTAGCTTTCGTAGTTATATTTGCCTCAATGGAATGGGCACCTCCTTAAGAAGAGTTAGGGTCGTTAGTCCTAAATTTTTCCAGAGTTGGTTCCTATTGAATGGTCTTATCAGCCAAATCTTCATATAATAACCATCCTTCATCTTCATTCTTTTTCAAAAATCCTCCTTGGCATATGAATTCTAATAGGATTTTCGTTTGATATTCTAATCCATCATAAAGAGCTTGGAAAAATCGCCATTTCTCTATCCTATGTTGAGGTTATTGGGCGAGGAGGTCCTTAAAACGTTCGAAGTTTTTTCAAAAAAGTTCATTACCTATTTGATTAAACTGCAAGATGTTTTTCTTAATTTGTGTAGTCTTGTTTACGTGATAGAACTTCTTCAAGAAGGCCTTGATGAAATTATCCCATGATGATATATAACAGGCTTCTAAACTGTAGAGCCATTTCTTTGCTAAGTCTTTCAAAGAGAATGAGACAAAATGTAACTTAACGGCGTCTACTCCTAGGTTGATATTTTCATCATGAGACATACTTTCTTAAATTCTCTTATTAAAAAGTATGCATCCTCAGATCCAAATCCATAAAACTTGGGAAGAGTGTAGATGTATTGTGGTTTCAGCTCAAATTGGTTGTTTCCTACATTAGGGAGCTAAATGCAAGATGGAAGAGAAGTCCTAATAGGATAGAACCAATCTTGCAGTGATGGTGGTTGTGCCATGTGTGAATCAGATTTTTGTTTAGGTGGTAAACTATTCCTAATTAGTCTAGATGTGACTAGGTCTCTCGACCAAGCTGACATGCGCAGTTTAACAAGTAAGTTCATCCAATCAATCAATAAAAAAAAAAAACATCAAAAATCGAAAATCTTAATCTAGGGTAAGCTTGGATCTAGATGATTCCTAACTTTAGATTATCTTTGTAAGGTATATTGCCGACCTTAATTATAAGTTAATCGACCAAGTAGGTGGCAAGATCGGTGGGAGGTATCTGTCAAAGACGGGCCTAATTATGCCAAACCACAAATATTCGGGGTTTTGCTCCTTAATCCCTAACCTTAGACAAAGATTTGACAAGAGTTAATTTCGAACAACTTCCTCCTTCATTCAATCTCTTAATGAGCCTGAGTTAACTTAAGGCCAACGTCTAGTCAATTTTTATTTCAGAGTTAGGATTGTGAGTGCAACAGAAATGGTTTATGGGCCAAGAAAGGGTAATGACGTTCCCACCTTATGTTGTTTTGGGGTTTTGCCCTTAAGATGAATTAGTGCACGTATACAAGCAAATAGAAAAGAATTCACTCAAAAGTAGTAAATCAGCCAAGTGTGCTTCCTAGTCTATATGCAATATGGACGTAACTTATCGCCAACACTCTTCAACAAAAATTAAGAAATTTAAATAGACACGTGCCTATGATGCAAAAGTCTAAATTTTTTTTTTATCTAGTCAACTAATAGGTTAATGTTAATTAGTTAGCAGTATGCAGGGTGATCACTGAGAAAAATTATCAAAGCAGTAAACAGAACTTTGCAATTTGCAGCAACCTGCAAAAGATCAATTAGTAGTGATTTACTAATGTCGTGACTGTAACTGTCGCATTTGTGCGGCTCTTTAGTAGGCTTTATTGCCTGCCTTTTAGGGCAGAGGCACAGAGTAGCTATATGCCCTTAGTTGCAGCTAGTTTTCCTGTAATTAGATCCTGTAAATAGAAAAAAAATTAGTTTTAGAGAATATTGTACCATTCCCTCCCTTGCAACGATGCCAAAATTTTGATTGAGAAGGAAAAATTTTGATTGAAAATAAAGAAAAAGTAAAAGTTAGAAAGTTATTAGTCTCTTCCTTCTCAATATAACCGCGTAACATGGGCTAGACAGGCTGATCCACAAGAAACGATGCGATGGAAGCTTTTCGGAACGAATTCTCTAACAATTAGTTTGGAAAAAAAAAAGAATTATAATTGTAAGCAAGGGTTTTAAATAGAAAGAACAAGCATAGCCAACTAATCATCTACCCCAACCAAATATTAGTCTATCAAGAACAAATATCATGTTGAACCTATAAAAATTAACCCTAGATTGTTGCTTCAAATCCAAGAAAGAAAAATAAGTAAAAAAGTAAACCCTGATTACAATACGTGATCGGTATGGAACCAACACTTAAAAATGTATATTTATGAAATCAATGTGAAAGCTTATGTGTGCTAATATTCCCTCGATACTTCCGCTATAGTATTGGCTCAACGGGTTGAATCCACAGGGACAGGAGGCAATAGAAGCGTTAACAGTTCTTATTCATGTGTTATGTTAACAAGTCTTCTTTGTTAAAGAATGAGAAAAAGAAAAAGAAAAGAAATTCAGAAGTGAAAGGGAGAAGATTATGATAACGTCGATGTGAAAACAAATAAGAAATAATTGTGAATTGGTAAAGCAAAGCAAGAAAATAGAAAATGAGAGATAAAAGAAAATGAAATTAGAAGAGGTTTTGAAAAAATGATAAAAAAGTTTAGAAATTGATTTTAAAAACAAGATAAAAGAAAACTCATAACTACTAACTACTAATTGCTCCACTAACATGCTAATCTCTTAGTGATAGTTGCCTCACATGGATCCTCGGCCATCACTAATCCTTGACTTCAAGACACGATACAAATAATGACACATAAGATAGTTCTTCACATTCAAACTTGCATCAAAAGCAAGTTAATACAAACATTAGATCATCAAAACTATTAGGAGCAAGCATGAAATAAGAGAGAGTTAGCTTGGTTAGCAAGTTAGCAAGTTAGATGTTAGAGCCTATCATCATGAGCCATCAATCGCTCTTGTAAGATTAAGGCCTTGTAGAGGCTATTAGATTCATGTGGATTATCAAGTAAGTGGTTAAATGGTTAGTGGTTAGTAGTTAGATTGCCATGAAAAGAAAAGTTAGCTAAGCATCATGTAGAAGATGGAGTAGATTACAATGGAGAAGAAAGAAGATAATTTTACATAGATTGTCACTATGTATTACATCAATCTCTCTCTTTCTCCCTCTGAATCTCTCAGCCTAACTACAAGATCTATAAAAGAAAAAATACAAAATAAAAGAGAAAAATCCTAATCTACAACAAAAAGAGAGAAAACCTAGCCTATTTTCAATCTGCCTACGTTTTGGGTTCCTGCAGGGGTATATACAGGCGAAGAAGACTCTGGAAGGCGAGACGAGGCCACGCGTCGAAGATCGACGCGTAGACCCACCACATTGCCGCGGAACCATGGCTATAGCCGCATTTCTGCGGCAATATCAAGGACCTAGGTCCCCGGTTTTGGTGCTTTGATTCGTGTCGCTTCGGGGACCATCCAGATTTACTCAGATTCGGTTAATTTTGTCCGGATCCGCGTCAAACACCCGCAATGATTTAGGTTCAATGCATCTTCTAGAAACTCCCTTACTTGGCCTCCAAGAAATGCGAATTTAATTACTCAAAAATAGGTTTAATTAAGCTCTTATTACCCTGTTGCCCTCCTTATCTTGATTATCTGCATGAGAGACCAAAACACGGTTTAGACCGACATTTTATTCATAAATCAGTAGGAAAAAGTGATATAATAATGCAGAACTGTAGACTAATCACACCCTCAAACTTATCTTTTACTCATTTCGAATAAAAAAAAGAAAAAAAACTATACTACAAATGTTATTACACCACTTTCGCAGGTAACGCGATTGCATTGAGCATGTGCAACAAGCCGTTAGACCTCTAGATTTCCCCTAGATGAGGAGTTTTGTCTCATGAGGGGTTTCAGCGAATTGCACCCACAAAATCCATAAAGAAAGAAGACAAATGTTAGTATTTTGAAAACACATTTTGAGATAGAGACAAGTTTTCGAAATATTTTTGCAAAAATATAAGCGATCTAAGATCATAAGTCTACCAAAAATTATTCTTCCTTAAACTTAATCTAAATGTCAGATCTTGTCTTCAATTAAGGTAAGAATTCAAAATTGAATTGAATATTTTATCCTTCATAAAACCTAGATAATATGCACTTTGTGATAGTAAAGATTTTTGGGATTTCAACTCCAACTATCAAGCCATTTATATATATATTCTCTCTTTTTTTTTATTCCCTTAGTTTTCTTAGGCTTTCTAGCTTAATCGAATAGTGAGTCTTTAACCGATGACTCCCAGACCAGACGGTCTTAGGGCAGTGATGAGAAAACATCCCTCGGGTTTAAGGACTCGAGTAAACAAGGCCACAAAACTAAGAGGGATTAGTTGTTTCTTTTGACCATCGTTAGGCATGAATAATCATGCTTCTTGAGGCATAATTATCTAGCTTAATAAGTGATTTTTTATTCATTTATACCATATTTATTTTTTCTTTTTTTTTGTTTTATGACATTTTAAGTCTTTGTTTCCATCCCAAAAATATGTAAGTGTGAAGTGCATACTATCTAAGGCAAAAAATTCAAGATAAAATTATCTTTTCAGTTTATCTTACTTAGCCTATAATTTTAAACAAGATCTATTATTTCGACTGGGTTTAAGATGTCATAATTAAGGCTTCTTTAATTTCTAACATCATCTTAATTTTCTTAAAAATAGATCAAAACTTTATCTTTTATTTCAAAAGGTTTTTAAAGGAAGAGAAAAATCCTATACAAAGGAAATATTTTTAAAAGTATCCTAAAAGCAGTGGAAAAGAAAGAAAACTTAAAAACTCTATTTTAGTAGACCCTTCCCACACTTATCTCATACATTGTCCTCAATGCATCGTGAATGTATGTATGCATGAAACAAATAGTGAAGGAAGGGAAAAATCGCCTCAAGGTTGTAGTTCCAATGGTGGTCTGATTGGTCCACAAAATGCGGCCCAATCCAAATTGCGTGGAGTTCGGAGGAACCCACCAGAGACCTCTATAATATAACCCACTAAAATGATATATATATATATATATATATAAATATATATATATATATATGTATGTATGTATGTATGTATGTATGAATGACTTTTATGAAGAATTTTATCCCATCTAATTTTCAAATTTTCAAAATAATTTCAGAGTCATTATTTTCAACACCTTTATCCCAAAATGGATTATGAAAAGATGGATTGATTGATTTGGACTGAGGAAGCATAGGAACTAATACTGACTCAGGAATTTGACTTAAATCAAGTAAAGGTTCAGGAGTCAAAATTGGTTCAGGAATCGGGTCCAAATAAGGAGTTGAAATTCAAGTTCACATTCATTTTCTCACAACGGAATATGACTTAATATTGGTGATTCAAGTTCAAGAATGACAGGTATGGGAACCAAAACTGACTTTAAAATGTTGCTCAAGTTGGGTAACAAAACAAGAGTCAATATTGATTCAAGAATTTGAGCTGGATCACAAATTTGAGGATCGAAGTTACGTTTCTCATTGAGTTCAATTTCATAAAAATGAGAACTTACCAATTTGTCAATAAGACTTTCAAAAGTATGAAATTGGTCAAGTTGAATATGATGATCATAAAAGATTGGCGAATCAATTTCATGATGAATTGGCACAGGATCAAATGTTGACTCAGGAAAAAATTGAAGTGAGGTAAAGATACCGAAGTCAATTTTGAATCAAGAAGTGGAATTGAATTACCAAGTTGAGGTTCATGATCACATTCATTCTCAAGTTCAATTTCAGGAAAAGGATAACTTGTCAAAATATCAATGAGATTTTTAACATTTGAAGTTCGGTCAAGTTAAGATGGGTATGCTGAAATTGAATCTGATTTCTAAAATAACATGATTCATGGTCTAGATCGATAGAGTTAGAGATATCTGGATTGGTCAAGGGTTGATAAGAGTGAGTTTTCTCATTCCTATGAATGTTAACCATTGACTCAGTTGTGTTTCTAACCTATCGATAGATTGAGCAAAAGATTTTTGAAATTGTTGTGCGGTCTCATGCAAGATTTCTATACTCTTTTCTAGATCAGATTTTGAAAATCACCTAGAGGGGGGTGAATAGGTGATGATGCTAATCAATGGACAATTTAAAAATTTAAAGCTACAACAATCACCAATCAAGAATCACAAGATGAATGCAAGCAATTAAGTATGACAATGAATATGATGAGCAATTAATAAGTGCAAGCAAAGTAGAGTAAGGAGTGTAAGAACAAGAAAAGTAAACCAATCGCAAACACAAGGATATGTTATCGAGGTTCGAGCACCCAGCTCTACTCCCCGCCTTCCCAGAAGGATTCCGACCACTTCCACTATCACAAAGATCTCAAATACAATGGAGTACCCAACTCCTACAATCTCAAGTACAAGTAATTTCCTTGGTAGTCAAAAGACCACAAACTCTCTCTTTCAAATATCTCTTCCCTTACAAAGGTCCTTAGAGAATATTGAGTAGGAATGAAGCTCTTGTTGTAAGTGAAGAAAGAAAATTAAATCAGAGAGTATTTGAAAAACCCTTCAGAAAATCAGTGAGAAATTCAGCACAAAAACCAAGAAACAAGTCTCTTTTGAAAGCCTTAAACTTTTGAATTTTCTAGCAATAATTGTTATAACAAACTCTCCCCAAACACCCTATTTATAGGAGAGGGCTAGGGTTTAGGGATAAAACATAATTACTGATGTTTAGGAGGTAATTAGATCAAAATATATCCTTAAACGAATCTTTAAACACAAAAGACAAAAATAAACAGCTCACTTAAAATCTTCCCGTTACTGTTCAACGGACACATCGGTCGACTGGGCCGGTCGACCGGTAGTTCAAAAATTCGACCGTTATAGGCTAGCGGTCGACCGACCCGGTCGACTGAGAAACCTGTGAGCAAAAACAATATCTCGGTCGACCGCCCCGGTCGACTGGCAGACATGCACACTGATACGTGCATCTGCCAGAACTGCGGTCGACTGGTCCGGTCGACCGGACCAGACTGACACAGACTCGGTCGACTGCCCCGGTCGACCGGATCAGGTCAAAAAACATTTTTGGAAAAGAAAATAAAGAGGATTTTGATTTTAACAAAAATACTTTTGAACAGGGAATAGAATTAAACATAAAGATGTATTTGTAGGCAAAAACTTGTATGCAAAATATTTTTGTATAATTTATAAGAAATTATTTTGGAACGAGCATGTGCGCAAAAACGTGTGTGATAGAGCTTCAAACCAATCCACTATTCTTTAACATACTATAAACTGAAAAACAAATTACATGAAGACTTCTTGTGCTATCTTCAAGTCTTTGAGCCATCTAATGCCTTGCTAGTGCCTTCTCTTCTATGATCCTTCCTTGATGTGCAATTTGCCTTCCTTACTTTGTGGAACTTAGAAGTTCTTGCAATAGCTAAGCGAATGGTCTCTAAACATGGTACAAAACCTGAAACTCATCTTAACAAACTTATTAGTACCAAATAGCTCATATTTGGTTTGTCATCATCAAAATCAAAAACAAGTGGAGAGTGTAACCTCTTGGGCCAACAATCTCCCCCTTTTTGATGATGACAAAAGAAATAGGCTATTAACAAAAATATAGGGAGGAGAAAACTCCCCCTCAAATTATGCTATACATAAAACACAAGAATATGCTCTAGATACCAATAATTGAAATGATGCACCAATTATTGAAACCAATTAAAACAAATATATAAAACACAAAAATTGCTCTTGATACCAAAAATACCAAAAAAAAATTGCTCTTGCTCCTTGATACCAATTTAAACTAAAACAACTTAAAACACACAAGAATTCATAAAACCAAAACATATAAATTCATAAAACTTATTTTTGTCCATGTAAACTTATTCTCCCCCTTTTTGTCATACATCAAAAAGGGTTATGAAAAACATGTCTATTCAATAATACAAACATTAAGTTCTCCACAAATAAACGAAAATCTAGCAAAATCAAGAGGTTTAGTGAAAATATCGGCTAGTTGTAAATCCGTGGAAATATAATCAATATCTATATCACCTTTCTCAAAATGATCTCTAAGAAAGTGATATCTAATCTCAATGTGCTTGGTCTTACTATGTTGATTTGCATTTTTGGTCATGTGTATAGTACTAGTATTATAACAAAATATTTTTATATGATCAAAGTGCAAATCAAAATCAAGGAGAGTATGTTTCATCCAAAGGACTTGTGCACAACAAGCCCCCGCGGCAACATACTCCGCCTCGGCGGTTGAGAGAGCTACGGAATTTTGTTTCCTAGAGGACCATGAAACAAGACAATTATCAAGAAATTGACATGTCCCACTAGTACTCTTTCTATCTACTCTACAACCCGCATAGTCAGCATCCGAATAGCTAGTCATTGAAAAATCTCTAGTTTTCGGATACCATAGACCCATTCCAATAGTGCCCTTAATATAACGAATAATGCGTTTTACCGCAATAAGATGAGACTCTTTAGGACACGATTGAAATCTAGCACAAAGACACACACTAAACATGATATCCGGCCTACTTACCGTTAAATATAAAAGACTTCCTATCATGCTTCTATATAATTTAATATCAACATTTTTACCTTGTTCGTCCTTATCAAGCTTGGTTGTAGTTGCCATTGGAGTGTTGCAAGCCTTTGATCCTTCAAGCCCAAACTTCTTTACTAGCTCCTTAGCATACTTGGCTTGGTTAATGAAGGTTCCGTCTTGCAATTGCTTGATTTGGAGTCCAAGGAAGAAATTGAGCTCACCCATTGAAGACATTTCAAATTCAAGTTGCATGACCTTCTCAAAATCCTTGCATAAAAGCTCATTAGTAGATCCAAAATTATATCATCGACATAAATTTGCACAATTAAAATATCATTATCAACATGCTTAGTAAAAAGAGTTGTGTCTACTTTGCCTTTAATAAAATCATTTGAAATGAGAAAACTAGAAAGCCTTTCATACCAAGCTCTTGGAGCTTGTTTCAATCCATACAAAACTTTATCAAGTTTAAAAACAAAATTGGGATGAACATGATCAATAAAACTGGGAGGTTGAGAAACATAAACTTCTTCATTAATAAAACCATTCAAAAATGCACTTTTCACATCCATTTGAAAAAGTTTAAAATTTTTAAAACATGCAAAAGCTAGTGTCATCCGTATGGCTTCAAGCCGTGCTACGGGTGCAAAGGTCTCCTCAAAGTCAATTCCTTCAACTTGAGTGTAACCTTAGGCCACTAACCTAGCTTTATTCCTAATGACATTTCCGGACTCATCCATCTTGTTTCTAAAGATCCACTTAGTACCAATTATTGGTCTATCGTGGGGCTTAGGAACAAGGTGCCAAACTTGGTTGCGTTCAAATTGATTGAGTTCCTCTTGCATGGCAAGCAACCAATATAGGTCCGTCTCAGCTTCGAGAATGCCTTTGGGTTCAAAATGAGAAATGAAAGCAAAGTTACCACATAGGTCATGGAGTTTGGAGCGCGTTGTGACTCCTTTAGATGCATCACCCAAGATGAGCTCCTTAGGATGATTTGTAGCGTATCTCCAAGCTTTAGGAAGCGGTTGAGAGCTTTCCTCCTTATCCTCTTGAACTTCACCAATAGGATCTAGCTTTTCTTCTTGAACGGGTGAGTCCTTCAAGGATAGTCTCTCCATGTCTTCACCTAATGGTTCAATCTCTACAACATTCTCAACAACCACATTAGATTCTTCAAATTTAACATGCATGGTTTCTTCTATGGTAAGTGTAGATCTATTGAAAACTCTATATGCTTTGCTAGTAGAGGAATATCCAACAAAGATAGCCTCATAAGCCTTAGCATCAAATTTACCCAAATTATCCTTAGTATTTAAAACAAAACACTTGCATCCAAAAACTTTGAAATATGCAACATTAGGTTTTCTAGAATGATACATTTCAAAAGAAGTTTTTGAAGAATTTTTACATAAATAAATACGGTTCGATATATAGCATGCGGTGTTTACGGCCTCGGCCCATAAATATTGAGGGAGGTCATATTCACTTATCATTGTCCTAGCCATCTCTTGAAGTGTTCTATTTTTTCTTTCTACAACTCCATTTTGTTGTGGAGTTCTAGGACAAGACATTTCATGCTTAATTCCCTTTTCATCACAATAAGTCATGAAGAGTTGGTTAATAAACTCACCACCTCTATCACTCCTTATTCTCAAAATCGGAAAACCCTTTTCTTTTTCAACTCTTTTTCGAAAAATCTTAAAATGAGAAAAAGTTTGATCTTTATTTTGCAAAAAGAAAACCCAAGTAAAACGGGAGAAATCATCAACCAAAACAAATGCAAATCTACTTCCATTTAAACTCTTAGTTTTAGTTGGTCCAAAAAGATCCATATGAATTAATTCTAAAGGCCTAGTTGACATGATATCCTTGATTGGTTTAAAGGAAGACTTGGTTTGTTTCCCAAGTTGGCACGCACCACAAATGCGGTCTTTCTCAAAATTCAAGTAAGGTATACCCTTCACCAATTCCTTTGAATTAATCCTAGAAATATGGTCAAAAGATGCATGTCCTAATCTTCTATGCCAAAGCCAAGAATTTTCATCAAAAGCATTCAAGCATTTAGTAGAACAATCTAAATTAAGCATGTCAATGATATAAACATTATTATCACGAAAACCGGTAAGAATACAAATATCGGATTTAACATCAAAAATCTTGCATGAGGAATCATCAAAAACAACTTTAAGTCCACGGTCACAAAGTTGACTAATGCTAAGCAAATTATGTTTCAAACCATCAACTAAAACAACATTTTCTATAATAGGAGATGCACCAATTTGAATGTTACCTATACCGATGATAGTTCCTTTGGAGTCATCCCCGAAGGTGACGGTGCCACCTTCCATGTACCTTGATAGGGTTGTGAAGTTGTTGATGTCCCATGTCATGTGTCTTGAACAACCACTATCAAGGTACCACCGCTCCCTACGTCTTGGAGTTTTGGTGTGTACCTACATCAAACAATTTAAGACTTGATTTTGGTACCCACATTTTCTTGGGTCCTCTAGGGTTAGTGTCATGAACCCAAACAAGATTATTTGTTCTATTTAGTTGATCATAGAAAAACTTAGCTAAATGTCCATTTTTACCACAATATGTGCATCTATACACTCTACCATATTTAAAAGCATAGTGAGTGTGTGATTTGTGAGCATGAGAAACTTTAGCATGAGTGGTGTGAGCATGAGAATTCTTAGCTTGTGAAGTGTTAGCATGTGAAGTGTGCTTTTTAGAAAACATGTTCTCAAGTTTCTTAGTATTGAAAGCACAATCATTTAAAACTTTTTCGAAATCATTCATTTTGGATTTAAAAGAAGAAATTTCTTTTTCATCAATAATAGGAGATTTTGCCTTACAAGTACTCTTGTAGGCACAAAATTCTTTTTGCATGGAAATGAAATTAGAAGAAACATCATCTTTTTCTTTAGAAACAATGGCAAGTTGATTCTTAAGAAAAGCAACTTCTTTTTGTAATTTTAAGCATTCAAGTTTCTTATTATCATAAGTTTCAGAAAGTTCTACAAAGGCATGAACTAGAACTTCCTTACTTAGTTCATCATCTTCATCATCAAGGGATTGAGGGGTTACCTTAGGTGTGTTTGCCATGAAACACATATTAGCTTGATCCACCTCCTCTTCGGACTCGCTTTCCGAATCCCATGTTGCTTTGTAAGCTTTCTTTTCCTCCGGCTTCTTTGGCTTGAAGGAGGAAGTCATTTTCTTCTTGAACTCCGGACAATCCGCCATGATATGTCCGGGTTTGCGGCAATTGTAGCATATGATCCTCCGCTCCTCTTTGCCTTCAAATTTTCTCCGGAAGTTGAGCTTGTTCTTCCGGTACATCCTCTTGACATTTCGCACAAGTAGAGTTAGCTCCTCATCTTCTTCATCGTCTTCTTCATCGTCATCATTGGTGGATGAAGCCTTGAAGGCTATGGATTTCTTCTTTGAAGTAGTGGCTTCTTCTCTTGCCTTCTTCTCCATCTCATGGGTCTTTAGGTTCCCAATGAGACTAATGATGTCCATCTCGTCCTTGTCGTTCAACTCCTTTAAGGTGGTGGCCTTGATCTCCCATGAAGAAGGAAGCGCCCGAATCACTTTCCGCACCTTTTGATCGTTGGAGATGTCATCACCTAATGAAGAAAGACCATTAGTGATTTTAGTGAAATGAGTAATCATACTATCAATAGATTCTTCATCAAGCATTTTGAATGACTCATATTGGGACCTCAAGAGATCTATTTTAGCTCTCTTGACTTGTGAAGTCCCTTCGTGTGTGACCAATAAATGTTGCCAAATCTCATAGGCGGAATGGCAATGAATTACCCGTGTAAGGTCATCCTCATTTAAGGCGGTTAATAGGGAGTTTTGGGCTTTGGAGTTAGCCTCATATTCTCTAAAGTTGAAGTCGGTCCAAGTGCTCTCATCACTATCGGGTGCTACATAGGGTTTAGTCAAGGACTTGGCCACTAAGCTACCCAAAGATTGCAAAATATAGTCATCCTAACCTTCCAAATGGGAAAATTTAGGCCATCAAATTTAGGTGGGGATTTAATGTTGTCGGCCATGTTTACTAGTGTATGAATGGATGAATGAAACTGTTGATTAGCAATATTTTAAGGATCTCTCTATGGATGTTAAGCCAAACCTAGAGTCCAAGCTCTGATACCAATTGAAAATCACCTAGAGGGGGGGTGAATAGGTGATGATGCTAATCAATGGGCAATTTAAAAATTTAAAGCTACAACAATCACCAATCAAGAATCACAAGATGAATGCAAGCAATTAAGTATGACAATGAATATGATGAGCAATTAATAAGTGCAAGCAAAGTAGAGTAAGGAGTGTAAGAACAAGAAAAGTAAACCAATCGCAAACACAAGGATATGTTATCGAGGTTCGAGCACCCAGCTCTACTCCCCGCCTTCCCCAGAAGGATTCCGACCACTTCCACTATCACAAAGATCTCAAATACAATGGAGTACCCAACTCCTATAATCTCAAGTACAAGTAATTTCCTTGGTAGTCAAAAGACCACAAACTCTCTCTTTCAAATATCTCTTCCCTTACAAAGGTCCTTAGAGAATATTGAGTAGGAATGAAGCTCTTGTTGTAAGTGAAGAAAGAAAATTAAATCAGAGAGTATTTGAAAAACCTTCAGAAAATCAGTGAGAAATTCAGCACAAAAACCAAGAAACAAGTCTCTTTTGAAAGCCTTAAACTTTTGAATTTTCTAGCAATAATTGTTGTAACAAATCTCTCCCCAAACACCCCTATTTATAGGAGAGGGCTAGGGTTTAGGGATAAAACATAATTACTGATGTTTAGGAGGTAAGTAGATCAAAATATATCCTTAAACGAATCTTTAAACACAAAAGACAAAAATAAACAGCTCACTTAAAATCTGCCCGTTACTATTCAACGGACACATCGGTCGACTGGGCCGGTCGACCGGTAGTTCAAAAATTCGACCGTTATAGGCTAGCGGTCGACCGACCCGGTCGACTGAGAAAACCTGTGAGCAAAAACAATATCTCGGTCGACCGCCCCGGTCGACTGGCAGACATGCACACTGATACGTGCATCTGCCAGAACTGCGGTCGACTGGTCTGGTCGACCGGACCAGACTGACACAGTCTCGGTCGACTGCCCCGGTCGACCGGATCAGGTCAAAAAACATTTTTGGAAAAGAAAATAAAGAGGATTTTGATTTTAACAAAAATACTTTTGAACAGGGAATAGAATTAAACATAAAGATGTATTTGTAGGCAAAAACTTGTATGCAAAATATTTTTGTATAATTTATAAGAAATTATTTTGGAACGAGCATGTGCGCAAAAACGTGTGTGATAGAGCTTCAACCTATCCACTATTCTTTAACATACTATAAACTGAAAAACAAATTACATGAAGACTTCTTATGCTATCTTCAAGTCTTTGAGCCATCTAATGCCTTGCTAGTGCCTTCTCTTCTATGATCCTTCCTTGATGTGCAATTTGCCTTCCTTACTTTGTGGAACTTAGAAGTTCTTGCAATAGCTAAGCGAATGGTCTCTAAACATGGTACAAAACCTGAAACTCATCTTAACAAACTTATTAGTACCAAATAGCTCATATTTGGTTTGTCATCATCAAAATCAAAAACAAGTGGAGAGTGTAACCTCTTGGGCCAACAATCTCCCCCTTTTTGATGATGACAAAACAAATAGGCTATTAACAAAAATATAGGGAGGAGAAAACTCCCCCTCAAATTATGCTATACATAAAACACAAGAATATACTCTAGATACCAATAATTGAAATGATGCATCAATTATTGAAACCAATTAAAACAAATATATAAAACACAAAAATTGCTCTTGATACCAAAAATACAAAAAAAAATTGCTCTTGCTCCTTGATACCAATTTAAACTAAAACAACTTAAAACACACAAGAATTCATAAAACCAAAACATATAAATTCATAAAACTTATTTTTGTCCATGTAAACTTATTCTCCCCCTTTTTGTCATACATCAAAAAGGGTTATGAAAAACATGTCTATTCAATAATACAAACATTAAGTTCTCCACAAATAAACGAAAATCTAGCAAAATCAAGAGGTTTAGTGAAAATATCGGCTAGTTGTAAATCCGTGGAAACATAATCAATATCTATATCACCTTTCTCAAAATGATCTCTAAGAAAGTGATATCTAATCTCAATGTGCTTGGTCTTACTATGTTGATTTGCATTTTTGGTCATGTGTATAGTACTAGTATTATAACAAAATATTTTTATATGATCAAAGTGCAAATCAAAATCAAGGAGAGTATGTTTCATCCAAAGGACTTGTGCACAACAAGCCCCGCGGCAACATACTCCGCCTCGGCGGTTGAGAGAGCTACGGAATTTTGTTTCCTAGAGGACCATGAAACAAGACAATTACCAAGAAATTGACATGTCCCACTAGTACTCTTTCTATCTACTCTACAACCCGCATAGTCAACATCCGAATAGCTAGTCATTGAAAAATCTCTAGTTTTCGGATACCATAGACCCATTCCAATAGTGCCCTTAATATAACGAATAATGCGTTTTATCGCAATAAGATGAGACTCTTTAGGACACGATTGAAATCTAGCACAAAGACACACACTAAACATGATATCCGGCCTACTTGCCGTTAAATATAAAAGACTTCCTATCATGCTTCTATATAATTTAATATCAACATTTTTACCTTGTTCGTCCTTATCAAGCTTGGTTGTAGTTGCCATTGGAGTGTTGCAAGCCTTTGATCCTTCAAGCCCAAACTTCTTTACTAGCTCCTTAGCATACTTGGCTTGGTTAATGAAGGTTCCGTCTTGCAATTGCTTGATTTGGAGTCCAAGGAAGAAATTGAGCTCACCCATTGAAGACATTTCAAATTCAAGTTGCATGACCTTCTCAAAATCCTTGCATAAAAGCTCATTAGTAGATCCAAAAATTATATCATCGACATAAATTTGCACAATTAAAATATCATTATCAACATGCTTAGTAAAAAGAGTTGTGTCTACTTTGCCTTTAATAAAATCATTTGAAATGAGAAAACTAGAAAGCCTTTCATACCAAGCTCTTGGAGCTTGTTTCAATCCATACAAAGCTTTATCAAGTTTAAAAACAAAATCGGGATGAACATGATCAATAAAACTGGGAGGTTGAGAAACATAAACTTCTTCATTAATAAAACCATTCAAAAATGCACTTTTCACATCCATTTGAAAAAGTTTAAAATTTTTAAAACATGCAAAAGCTAGTGTCATCCGTATGGCTTCAAGCCGTGCTACGGGTGCAAAGGTCTCCTCAAAGTCAATTCCTTCAACTTGAGTGTAACCTTAGGCCACTAACCTAGCTTTATTCCTAATGACATTTCCGGACTCATCCATCTTGTTTCTAAAGATCCACTTAGTACCAATTATTGGTCTATCGTGGGGCTTAGGAACAAGGTGCCAAACTTGGTTGCGTTCAAATTGATTGAGTTCCTCTTGCATGGCAAGCAACCAATATGGGTCCGTCTCGGCTTCGAGAATGCCTTTGGGTTCAAAATGAGAAATGAAAGCAAAGTTACCACATAGGTCATGGAGTTTGGAGCGCGTTGTGACTCTTTTAGATGCATCACCCAAGATGAGCTCCTTAGGATGATTTGTAGCATATCTCCAAGCTTTAGGAAGCGGTTGAGAGCTTTCCTCCTTATCCTCTTGAACTTCACCAATAGGATCTAGCTTTTCTTCTTGAACGGGTGAGTCCTTCAAGGATAGTCTCTCCATGTCTTCACCTAATGGTTCAATCTCTACAACATTCTCAACAACCACATTAGATTCTTCAAATTTAACATGCATGGTTTCTTCTATGGTAAGTGTAGATCTATTGAAAACTCTATATGCTTTGCTAGTAGAGGAATATCCAACAAAGATAGCCTCATAAGCCTTAGCATCAAATTTACCCAAATTATCCTTAGTATTTAAAACAAAACACTTGCATCCAAAAACTTTGAAATATGCAACATTAGGTTTTCTAGAATGATACATTTAAAAAGAAGTTTTTGAAGAATTTTTGCATAAATAAATACGGTTCGATATATAGCATGCGGTGTTTACGGCCTCGGCCCATAAATATTGAGGGAGGTCATATTCACTTATCATTGTCCTAGCCATCTCTTGAAGTGTTCTATTTTTTCTTTCTACAACTCCATTTTGTTGTGGAGTTCTAGGACAAGACATTTCATGCTTAATTCCCTTTTCATCACAATAAGTCATGAAGAGTTGGTTAATAAACTCACCACCTCTATCACTCCTTATTCTCAAAATCGGAAAACCCTTTTCTTTTTCAACTCTTTTTCGAAAAATCTTAAAATGAGAAAAAGTTTGATCTTTATTTTGCAAAAAGAAAACCCAAGTAAAATGGGAGAAATCATCAACCAAAACAAATGCAAATCTACTTCCATTTAAACTCTTAGTTTTAGTTGGTCCAAAAAGATCCATATGAATTAATTCTAAAGGCCTAGTTGACATGATATCCTTGATTGGTTTAAAGGAAGACTTGGTTTGTTTCCCAAGTTGGCACGCACCATAAATGCGGTCTTTCTCAAAATTCAAGTAAGGTATACCCTCCACCAATTCCATTGAATTAATCCTAGAAATATGGTCAAAAGATGCATGTCCTAATCTTCTATGCCAAAGCCAAGAATTTTCATCAAAAGCATTCAAGCATTTAGTAGAACAATCTAAATTAAGCATGTCAATGATATAAACATTATTATCACGAAAACCGGTAAGAATACAAATATCGGATTTAACATCAAAAATCTTGCTTGAGGAATCATCAAAAACAACTTTAAGTCCACGGTCACAAAGTTGACTAATGCTAAGCAAATTATGTTTCAAACCATCAACTAAAACAACATTTTCTATAATAGGAGATGCACCAATTTGAATGTTACCTATACCGATGATAGTTCCTTTGGAGTCATCCCCGAAGGTGACGGTGCCACCTTCCATGTACCTTGATAGGGTTGTGAAGTTGTTGATGTCCCATGTCATGTGTCTTGAACAACCACTATCAAGGTACCACCGCTCCCTACGTCTTGGAGCTTTGGTGTGTACCTACATCAAACAATTTAAGACTTGATTTTGGTACCTACATTTTCTTGGGTCCTCTAGGGTTAGTGTCATGAACCCAAACAAGATTATTTGTTCTATTTAGTTGATCATAGCAAAACTTAGCTAAATGTCCATTTTTACCACAATATGTGCATCTATACACTCTACCATATTTAAAAGCATAGTGAGTGTGTGATTTGTGAGCATGAGAAACTTTAGCATGAGTGGTGTGAGCATGAGAATTCTTAGCTTGTGAAGTGTTAGCATGTGAAGTGTGCTTTTTAGAAAACATGTTCTCAAGTTTCTTAGTATTGAAAGCACAATCATTTAAAACTTTTTCGAAATCATTCATTTTGGATTTAAAAGAAGAAATTTCTTTTTCATCAATAATAGGAGATTTTGCCTTACAAGTACTCTTGTAGGCACAAAATTCTTTTTGCATGGAAATGAAATTAGAAGAAACATCATCTTTTTCTTTAGAAACAATGGCAAGTTGATTCTTAAGAAAAGCAACTTCTTTTTGTAATTTTAAGCATTCAAGTTTCTTATTATCATAAGTTTCAGAAAGTTCTACAAAGGCATGAACTAGAACTTCCTTACTTAGTTCATCATCTTCATCATCAAGGGATTGAGGGGTTACCTTAGGTGTGTTTGCCATGAAATACATATTAGCTTGATCCACCTCCTCTTCGGACTCGCTTTCCGAATCCCATGTTGCTTTGTAAGCTTTCTTTTCCTCCGGCTTCTTTGGCTTGAAGGAGGAAGTCATTTTCTTCTTGAACTCCGGACAATCCGCCATGATATGTCCGGGTTTGCGGCAATTGTAGCATATGATCCTCCGCTCCTCTTTGCCTTCAAATTTTCTCCGGAAGTTGAGCTTGTTCTTTCGGTACATCCTCTTGACATTTCGCACAAGTAGAGTTAGCTCCTCATCTTCTTCATCGTCTTCTTCATGGTCATCATTGGTGGATGAAGCCTTGAAGGCTATGGATTTCTTCTTTGAAGTAGTGGCTTCTTCTCTTGCCTTCTTCTCCATCTCATGGGTCTTTAGGTTCCCAATGAGACTAATGATGTCCATCTCGTCCTTGTCGTTCAACTCCTTTAAGGTGGTGGCCTTGATCTCCCATGAAGAAGGAAGCGCCCGAATCACTTTCCGCACCTTTTGATCGTTGGAGATGTCATCACCTAATGAAGAAAGACCATTAGTGATTTTAGTGAAATGAGTAATCATACTATCAATAGATTCTTCATCAAGCATTTTGAATGACTCATATTGGGACCTCAAGAGATCTATTTTAGCTCTCTTGACTTGTGAAGTCCCTTCGTGTGTGACAATAAATGTTGCCAAATCTCATAGGCGGAATGGCAATGAATTACCCGTGTAAGGTCATCCTCATTTAAGGCGGTTAATAGGGAGTTTTGGGATTTGGAGTTAGCCTCATATTCTCTAAAGTTGAAGTCGGTCCAAGTGCTCTCATCACTATCGGGTGCTACATAGGGTTTAGTCAAGGACTTGGCCACTAAGCTACCCAAAGATTGCAAAATATAGTCATCCTAACCTTCCAAATGGGAAAATTTAGGCCATCAAATTTAGGTGGGGATTTAATGTTGTCGGCCATGTTTACTAGTGTATGAATGGATGAATGAAACTGTTGATTAGCAATATTTTAAGGATCTCTCTATGGATGTTAAGCCAAACCTAGAGTCCAAGCTCTGATACCAATTGAAAATCACCTAGAAGGGGGGTGAATAGGTGATGATGCTAATCAATGGGCAATTTAAAAATTTAAAGCTACAACAATCACCAATCAAGAATCACAAGATGAATGCAAGCAATTAAGTATGACAATGAATACGATGAGCAATTAATAAGTGCAAGCAAAGTAGAGTAAGGAGTGTAAGAACAAGAAAAGTAAACCAATCGCAAACACAAGGATATGTTATCGAGGTTCGAGCACCCAGCTCTACTCCCCGCCTTCCCCAGAAGGATTCCGACCACTTCCACTATCACAAAGATCTCAAATACAATGGAGTACCCAACTCCTATAATCTCAAGTACAAGTAATTTCCTTGGTAGTCAAAAGACCACAAACTCTCTCTTTCAAATATCTCTTCCCTTACAAAGGTCCTTAGAGAATATTGAGTAGGAATGAAGCTCTTGTTGTAAGTGAAGAAAGAAAATTAAATCAGAGAGTATTTGAAAACCCTTCAGAAAATCAGTGAGAAATTCAGCACAAAAACCAAGAAACAAGTCTCTTTTGAAAGCCTTAAACTTTTGAATTTTCTAGCAATAATTGTTGTAACAAATCTCTCCCCAAACACCCCTATTTATAGGAGAGGGCTAGGGTTTAGGGATAAAACATAATTACTGATGTTTAGGAGGTAATTAGATCAAAATATATCCTTAAACGAATCTTTAAACACAAAAGACAAAAATAAACAGCTCACTTAAAATCTGCCCGTTACTATTCAACGGACACATCGGTCGACTGGGCCGGTCGACCGGTAGTTCAAAAATTCGACCGTTATAGGCTAGCGGTCGACCGACCCGGTCGACTGAGAAAACCTGTGAGCAAAAACAATATCTCGGTCGACCGCCCCGGTCGACTGGCAGACATGCACACTGATACGTGCATCTGCCAGAACTGCGGTCGACTGGTCCGGTCGACCGGACCAGACTGACACAGACTCGGTCGACTGCCCCGGTCGACCGGATCAGGTCAAAAAACATTTTTGGAAAAGAAAATAAAGAGGATTTTGATTTTAACAAAAATACTTTTGAACAGGGAATAGAATTAAACATAAAGATGTATTTGTAGGCAAAAACTTGTATGCAAAATATTTTTGTATAATTTATAAGAAATTATTTTGGAACGAGCATGTGCGCAAAAACGTGTGTGATAGAGCTTCAAACCTATCCACTATTCTTTAACATACTATAAACTGAAAAATAAATTACATGAAGGCTTCTTGTGCTATCTTCAAGTCTTTGAGCCATCTAATGCCTTGCTAGTGCTTTCTCTTCTATGATCCTTCCTTGATGTGCAATTTGCCTTCCTTACTTTGTGGAACTTAGAAGTTCTTGCAATAGCTAAGCGAATGGTCTCTAAACATGGTACAAAACCTGAAACTCATCTTAACAAACTTATTAGTACCAAATAGCTCATATTTGGTTTGTCATCATCAAAATCAAAAACAAGTGGAGAGTGTAACCTCTTGGGCCAACAGATTTTTCTTCAAATGGTTGTTCTAGAAAGGAAGTGTAGGAATCTTGATTTGAAAAATTATGAAGATTGTGAGTCTAACAAGTTTTGAGATTGAAGGTCGACTCACGAAAGCACTCCATACTCATTTTCAGGGTAGACGGTTGGTCATTTTGAATAAGTGAAAATGAGTATGAATCATAAAAATATTGTGGGATTGGTGAATTGAGCTTCTTTTGTTGGGACTCAAGCATGGCTTATACGACTTCTATACTTTTTCTAACTCAGATTTTCTTCAATTGGTGGTTCTAGAAAAGAAGTATAGGAAGCAAAATTAGGGATTGAATATTGTGAAAATTATGGACAAGGTGGTGGAAAATTTGACTCGGAGGAGGTGAATCCCCATTGACTCTGTGAAAAGTTGAAATTAATTTGGAAATTATGATCATAAGATTGGGGGTATGAGTTGTATTGATTCGGATAAGTCCAACCCGGCGTATTTGATTGGTTTATATTGTAAAAAGCCGTGTTGGAATTATCTGAATCAAATGGGATTGGTGTGAAATATGGATTCATATTAGGATTGAAAGAATTATTGTTGAATTTCATTTCACAAACAATCACAAACAAAAAAGAAAAAGCAAACAACAAACAAAAAGAAAGGAAAAAAAAAATCAAAACCAAGCCTATCTAAGGTTGACCAAGACCTAGACGACTCCTAACTGGACGATTAACCGGGGGAGATTGTTCTATGAATTCGACCACAAGCTAATCGGCCAGGTAGGGGCAAAATACGGTGGGAGGTATCCGTGCGTAAGCAACGGGCCTTAATTACGCCAAATCACAGTATCTTCGAGGCGCAACCTCTTAATCCCTAACCTTAGACACTGATTTCACAATAGTAAGATTCAAAACAAGTTCCACCCTCGATCAATTTCTTAATGAGTTCAAATGTCCCTAGGGGCCAGTGTCTATCAATTTTTATTAGGGCTTGGGTTGTGTGAGTGGGGGGTGAGGAAGGGTGATGAAATCCCCACCTTATCTTGTATGGGTTTTACCCTTAAGTCCAATTCGTGCAAGTATGCAATATAGACAAGAATATAACACAAAGCGAATAAATCACTCACGTGTTTGTCCTATGCTATATGCAATGTCATATGTACACCTCAGTACAAATCACAACAATAGAACAAAATATAGTATATTAGAATTGAATTGACACGTGCCTAAATTAAAATGTCTAAACCATTTTAAAAGCGTCCAAATACCGTTTTTTAGTTCTTTAATTATTTTAGTGTGTAAGTAATCAAAGCAGAAAAGTAATAGTACAGATCCACTAGCTATTACAATGAAGACAGCCCAGCACAACAAAATACACAATTATCAGAAAATCGCCACGTTTTCGTGGTACAAGTCGCGTTTGCGCGGCTTTTCTTTAGAAGCTGGGTCCCTGCTTTCTAGAGGAGGGAGATGCAATATTAAGCTCCTGTATAGATTGTCCTGCACCCCAAAAAAGAAGAAAATATTAACAAAAACATAAAATTAAAACCATTCCCATCCCCGGCAACGATGCCAAAATTTGGTCAGGGCGGAACTAGTACTCGGAAATGTGTGTTTTATGAAGTCAATGAAATTGTATGTATGTATGCTAATATTCCCTCGATATTTCCGTTATAGCATTGACTCAACAAGTCGAATCCACAGGGACGGGAGGTGATAGATACATTAACAATTTTGTTTATGTGTTATGTTAACAAGTCTCCTTTGTTTAAAAATATTAGAAAAAGAAAATAAAAGAAAAGAAATCAGAAAGCGATAAATGGAGAAGGCGATAAAACGACGATGTAAAAACCAAAGAGAAGTGGTTTGAAAAACAAAATAGAAAAGAAGATGAAGCTTATGGTCAATCTGCTTGCGTTTTGGGTCTCTGCATGGGTATATATAGGCGAACGAAGACTCTGAAAAAGCGAGATGAGGCTACGCATCGAAGATCAACACATAGACACACCACATTATCATGGTAACACGGCTATAGCTACGTTTTCGCGGCAATACCAGGGACCTAGGTCACTGGTTTGGTGTGTTGGTTCGTGTCGCTTCGGGGACCATCAGATATACTCAGATTCGGTTAATTTTGTCCAGATTTGCGCCAGACACCCGCAAGGGTCTAGGTTCAATGCATCTTCTAGAAACTCCCTTACTTGGCCTCCAAGAAATACGGATTTAATTACCCAAAAATGAGTTTAATTAAGCTTTTATTACCATTTTGTCCTCCTTGTCTTGATTATCTGCAAGAGAGACCAAAACACAATTTAGACCGACATTTTATTCATAAATCAGCAGAAAAATGTGATATAATTATGCAGAACTGTAGACTAATCAATACACTAGATAAAACTAAGCATTAGTTTATCGAAGTCTCAAAGCATAGTTTAAGAAAAGTAATTTTAACTTAACATTAAACCATCAAAGCGTCTCAGTACAAACCAAGAATAATTATTAAATAATATACCTTAAAGCTCGTTTAACTTAATCCATGACTATTTTTAAAGGATTACTTACTTACCCTAGGGTTTTTAACATTCATAGAGTTCAATCAATTTATTGTCATAGATCTAGATTTTAATTGGTGAAGAGATTTGCAAGTTACAAAAGGATTAGTTACACATATTCATGCTGGAATTAAGCATGGTATTTAAAGATTGCTTAAAAAAGATGAAACTGGAATAAAAAACACAAATTAAAATAGCAACGAGATTGAAAGAAAATAATGATCTTTTATTGAATCTATCGCCAACTCAGTGTAGGATCTATAAACAAGACAATACAAACACTAGAAGGGTGTGATTGCAAAATCAAAGAGTTAGAGATTACCGTGTAGCTTTGGGCTAACTGGTCGTGTCCACGAGGAGGAATGCGATGAAAGATTTTCGATGTTTTGTTTAGTAACAAAGAATTGTGCTCATTTTTTAATTGAAAAGAGAATGGAAAGAAGAGAGATGATTAAAAGAGAAATTGCAACTTTGGAGAAGGCTTTGGAAAAGGTGAATTTTGTATAAAGTTTAAAAAATGATTTGTTATTTTTTAATGAAGAAGAAAATCTAGGCTCACTATTTCACTACTCATGATATGTTCTTCTCTTAAAAATCTTAATGCCTCAACTTGATCATAGGCAAAACTTAAGGTTGATTCTAGAAAGTTTTAAGCAAAACACATAAGGTGGTTGGATAGGTTAATTCTATTCTTTAAAAAATCATCTTGAGTTGAATGTTAAATCATCAAGAAGTTCAAATATGAGATAAAAACAAGTTCAAGAGACGTTTTGAAAAGAGGTAGAAGTTAAAAATTCAAACCCATCCTCATGTGCCTTCAAGAACACTTTCAAGAAGAAAGGCTTAAGTTCGGCATGCAAATGATTCATTGGGTCATTTCATCAAAACCATTCGAAAAGAAGAAGGAACAGAGAGAGGAGTAATAGTGAGCCCAGAAAACCAATTTAGCTACTCATGGAAGACAAAGAACAATGCAAGTAAATAACACAAGATATACCAAAATGAGTGGAAGAAAATGTAGCTCGATTCTTGTATTGATGTCACTTCAATCTTCAAGTTACAGGCACTCAATTCCTCTCTCTCACAGGTATTTGTACTGAACTACAAATTGCAAAACAAAATACAACTTTTTCACTATCTAACAAAGAGCCTAAATCCTTAATGAATAAACAAAAATTCTAATCCTAGTCTTCGCTCTTTTTTTCTCTGTTAAAATTGGTATTTATATAGAAAAATTAGAGGGGGGAGATCGTAGAAAGATTGGGGGAGCAAACGCTCCCCCAACAGAAGCAAACAAGCCGCAGAAACACGGCTAGGGCCACGTTTTCGCGGCCCTAGTGTGGCCAGTTGGCCTCACCCAATTGGGTAGCTCTCCTGGTTTGGTAATTCTCCTGTATCTTCTTCTGGTTTTCTCGTTTCTACTCCAGGATTTGACGAAACAGCCTTTGATTGTTAGCTTTAACCGCTTAATTTGGGAGGATTCTTTTCAACCGGTTTTCAACCTCTCTGATATGCCAAGATTTTGCCCTGATTCCTTGATTTTGAATTTATTCTGAATTAAATCAGAATTTGATGGGCTTTTGGGCTTGTTTCTCCTTCCTTTCTTCTAGCAATTAGGCCTACATTTAACAAAGAAGAAGAAGACTTATTAATAGGATTTATTAGCTAAAAAGTATGGTAAGGTGACAACGTATATGCAATATATGTGACTGATCACACCCCCACACTTATCTTTTGCTTGCCCTCGAGCAAAACATCAGACTAATTCTAATCAATTATTAAACCACTTTCGCAGGTCATTCGATTGCACTGAGCATGTGTAACAAGCCGTTAAACCTCTAAGTTACCCCTAGAGGATGAGTTTTGTCTCGTGAGGGTTTTCCGTGGATTGCACCCACAAAATCCATAAAGAAAAAAAAAGTTAGTATTTTTGAAAAGCATTTTGAAAAGAGAAAATATTTGAAGTATATTTGTGAGAGTTTAAGTAATCTATAAGTTGTAAGAATATCAAATTTTCATTCCTAAACTTAGTCTCCATTCAAAAACATGTCATCAATCAAAGTAAGAAGTCAAATTGTCTTTCTCATCTAGTCTATTACTTTACCCTGAGTCATATGCACCATCGTGACTGTAAAGTTTGACTAAGGGTTCTTTAACATTAACTCCTGTACCTTATTGATATTTATTTTGATGGTATTTATTTCTCAATTCCATTAGACTTTCTAGCCTGCCCATGTAACGAGGCTTTAATCAGTGACACCCAAACCAGACAGTTTTAGGGCACCAGGTGAGAAAACACCCCTAAGGACTTAAACACTCCAGCAAACAAGGCCACAAAACTAAGATTTTTATTTAGAAAATGTACCCCTTTTAGGCATGAATACTTATGCTTCATGAGGCACAAATATCCAGCTTAATCAGAGGATTTATATATATATATTTTTTAAACTTCTCTAATTATCTTTTGCATAAATACTAAGGCTTGCTTAGGCCAAAGCACCTAGCTAATCAATAATTAGATTTGTTTAATTTTTTTATTCATATATACTTTTTTTATAAGGCATAAGAGTCTTTGTTTTTAAACCCTAAGTGTGTAAGTGTATTTAGTATGCATATTTCATCAAGGTAAATATCAAGACTAAATTACTTTCACAAATTTTCTTCCTAACCCTAAAAATTAAACAAGTCATCTCATTTTGACCAAATGTAAGAAATCCTAATTATGATTTTCCTATTCCTAAGATTGACTTAATTTCTTACAAAAAATATATCAAAATATTGTTCTTAACTTTCAAAAAGTTTTTTTTAATGTGATAAGCCGAGATTACTCGAGCACTTCTTAAAAAGTTTTTTTAATGTACAAGGATCCAGGTAGTCCCACCATTGCCTGCACAATAGGACAAGCCGAGATTAATCGTGCACTTCTTGACTTGGGGCCAAGTATAAACTTGCTTCCATTCTCAGTTTATCAACAACTCGGATTGAGCGATCTTAGTCCAACTCAAGTCACTATCCAATTGGCTGACCGTTCAGTGAAAGTTCCAAAAGGGGAGATTAATGATGTCCTTAACCGGGTTGGGGAGTTTATTTACCCTGTTGATTTCATAGTTCTAGAGACACAACCTGTGTCTAGCTCCAATCATAAGGCTCAAACTCCTGTTATCCTAGGGCGATCATTCCTTGCTACTGCCAATGCCATCATCAATTGTGGGAATGGGTCCATGAGATTAACTTTTGGGGACATGACTAGAGAAAGGTTAACTTTTGGGGACATGACTAGAAAAGTCAATGTCTTCAACCTAGAAAAACAACCTCGTAAGATAAGAGATCAAACATTTAAGGTAAACTTTGTTGAAAATAATTGTGATGAAGAGAGTGAAGATATAGAAGATGAGTTGATGTTTCTTAATGAATTATTTAAGAATGAATGCGATTATCTTGATGAGAAGGTATATGTCAGAGATCCTAATGTTAGAGTGCCCTTTAAAAAGGGAAATTTGACTTGAATATCTTCACTTTCGATGAGCCAACCAATAATGTGTCGCATTTGAATGTAATTCAAAAACCTCCAATTGACATACTCTTTGAAAACCTCTTCGAAGAAGAACTCATGTGTTTGGATGAACCAACTAGGGATCATTTGATTAAGTACACATTTCCAGGGGAAAGTGTTGACCTAAGCTTTGAGGAGATATATGGAACTAAGTAGAATTCCTAGGCATTCATGCTGAAGAAATTCCAACTGAGAAGTGTGGTGGAGATCAATTTTTGAATAATGAATGTAGAAATATGAGGAAGGAAAACTAAAGAAGTTGAGACTAGGGAGGAAGAGAGTTAAAATGACAGAAAAATTGGCCTCCCTACTATGCCCTATAAAAAGGACCCATTGGAATGACGGGAAGAGAGCTAGAGGGATGAGATCGAAAAAGACTAGGTGTGGGAGAAACTTGATGTTGTACATATTTTTGTATAATTTATGCACCTCTTTTACATTTCATTTCATGCATCTAACATTTCTTTCATACATTAGGGACAATGCATGAGATAAGTGGGGGAGGGTTCTAACATGACTAATATAACTAAAAAAACAAAGAAAATTATATAGAGAGAAAAATGTATATTAGCCGACGGCTGAGAAACCCTCTCAGCCTGCGGTGACGTGGCATATTATTAGCCACACTAGAAAGAACGCTCCACCTATTGAAACAGTTGAAATTACTAAATGCCCCTGCAGTAAAAGGCAGTGGATCTGTATAGTTTATTATTTTTTTATATTTCTGACGTTAGTCAATATTGTCACAATTATCTTTTATAATTGCGACCAAACTGCGAACAATTTCATCAAATCACGAAACTAATTGAATGCTTCTTTATTAATTTATTTGTTTACTAATTTGAAATTTACTGATTTTGAATATAGTCGCAGTTTACTTTTTTTCGCATGTAATGTTTAAATTATTATTTTTTTACATATTGAATGCGGACAACGACTATGATCGCAGTGCTTAACGAGAGCAAGTCGTGGACGTTTTTTTGCTAGGTTAAATGTAATAACGGTGACTAAGAACTGAAACTATAATCGCAGTTTACGTATTATTTTATATATTTGTTCTTCACTATGACTGTTGTTTCAGCCGCCTATATATTATTAAATTTTTTTTACATATTGCATGAGATCAAGGACTGCGACTATAGTCGCAGTACTCACGACAGCATTTTTTGTGGATGCATTTTTTGCTAGGTTAAACGTAATAACGATGACTAAGGACTGATACTATAATCATAGTTTACGTATAATTTTATATATTTGCTCTTCACTGTAACTGTTGTCTCAGCCGCCTATAAGCTACGAATTTTTTTACTTATTGCATGTAAAGTAGGACTGCGACTTTGGTCGCAGTGTTTATAACGGCAGTAGTCGCAGTTTTCTTATTTGTGATATACAGTGAAATATACTGATTTGAGAGGACTGCGATCATATTCGTAGTATTATCTGTTTATATAGTTTAATTTTGGACTGCCACCATGGTAGCTGTTTTTAACTTTATTGAATGCAAAACGATCAAACTGTTTATGACTGGACAACGACCGTGGTCGCAGTTTCATATGAATTATTATATGAGTAACGCGATCATTATCGCAGATAAGATGTAGAAATAATAACTATACGGTATACTTTATATGTATTTTAAAAATATGAAAGATTATTTTACAGATAGAATAAATTTTATTTATAATATAATATGGTTAGAAAGAGACCTTATAAAAAAGAGCATTAAAAGCTCTTAAAAGAAGACACAATAACGTTGAATATCAGAAGATCAGGAAATCCTAATCCTCGTCGTCATCACCATCATAAGCAGATCGTCATTTTCATTCTCCTCGTCTTCCTGTTCATCACTTATTTCCTCATCATCTTCCTGTTTTTGAGGGTTTTTTGGTTCATCGATAAACTCCCAGAATGGATCGTCTCTATCAAGCTCTTCATCCGATCTGTGTCGAGAAAGCGAGCCTCCAGCATCAGAGGACATGCTTTCATCAAGCATGTCTCTGTCAAGTGGAAGAGGAATAATTTCCTCCTCACTAAGTCCCATGAAAACTTCATCATCCTCATGAAGAGGAGGATCAGTTAAAATATTATTTGATGTAGTAAGATAGTCAAAAGGAGTGAAGTCCAAACTGGTATCAGATTCATTAGAATACCCTAAAGAAAGAGGACCGGTGGGGGAATGATTGAAGTTGAAATCTGAGTGTTCAGAGGAAGAAGATGGGGAAGACATGATTCAAGAATGAATTGTTTTCTGGAAGTTTTTGAAATCAAATTGAAAAGGAAGAGCAAAAATATAGTTTTTAGATATGAGATAATATATTAGTTACAAGCACTATATAAAGGTCAATAATGTGAAAGAACATGAATAGTAATAATAATCGTTATAGGTGATGGTTAAGTATTGGAAGAAGTGGTAAAAAAAATTAAATATTTAATTGAAGAGTTATGGAAGGAGAATCCGAAGAGTTCCTTTTTTCCAGAGGTTTACTAAGTGAAGTACAAATTAACTTTCTATAGAATATTTTCCTATATCTTTAGATTACGTATGGCGCACATCTTTCCTTTATCGAGATTAATATTAATGCATCTCTTTTTTCGAGACTGTTGTTGTATCACGGTAGATAGAATATTAATTACTTCATTTAATTCAGAATAATTAATACAATATTTTATAAGATGTGATATAAGCGAACTGATCTCAGGGTCGTATGGCTAATCTACTTTGTAAAATTATCAAAAATATGTTACATAAGGTATGCGAAAAAAGATTGCGACTTTGGTCGCTGTGCTGAACAAGGTCGCAAAGGAATGCGACTAGGATCGTAGACGTGATATAAAATTGAAAGTTATATTATATTAAATCTGTGATTATGGACGCAGCGATAGAAAGTTTTGTTATACTATGACTCCGACTAGTGTCGCAGTCGTCATATAAAATTGAAAGTTATATAATATTATGTTGTTATACTATGACTGCGACTAGTGTCGCAGTCGGCATATAAAATTGAAAGTTATATTATATTATGTCTGTGACTATGGTCGCAATGTTCGAAAGTTTTATTATACTATGACTGCGACTATGATCGCAGACTTTATAAAACGGTCAGAATTCTGTTACATAAGGCATGTGAAAAAAGACAGCGTCTGTCGTTGGAGTGCTGAACAATATCATGTTTCGTCTATTATGAATTTTTTGTGTTTAAGGAATGCGAAATAATTAACCATTTATTTCATTATTTTTTTACACTGTGCATTTGTAATAGAAAAATCAATATACAGTTGCCCCACATTACATTTCATTTTTCTATTGATTAGTCACATATGTTGCATTTACATTATCACTTTACCTACTTTTTAGCTAATAAATCCTATTAATAAGTTTTCTTTTTCTTTGCTAAATGTTGGCTCAAGTGCTTAAAGAAAGAAAAGAGAAACAAGCCCAAAAACCCACCAAATTCTGAATTAATTCAGAATAAATTCAAAATGAAGAAATCAGGGCTAAATCTTGACATATCAAGAGGTTGAGAACAATCCTCCCTGAATCGAGCGGTTGAAACCACACAATTAAAGGCTGTTTCGTCAACATTTAGAGCAGAAACAAGAAAACCAGAAGATGATATGGGATACCCACCAAAGCAGCAATTCCACCCAACTGGGTGTGGCCATCTGGCCACACCAGGGCCACAGAAACGCGGCCCAAGCCGCGTTTCCACGGCTATCTTGTGGCAGTTGGGGGAGCGTTTGCTCCTCCAATCTTCTCGGGATCCTCCTCGTTTGTTTTTGGCTATAAATACTAGTTTCAGCAAGGAAAAATATAGCGAAGACTAGGATTAGAATTTATGTTTATTTTCTTAGGATTTAGGCTCTTTGTTAACTAGCACAAAAGTTGTAATCTTGTTTTCTACTTTGTAGTCCAGTATCAAAACTTGTGAGAGAGAGGAACTGAGTGCTTGTACTTGAAGATTGAAGTGACATCAATACAAGAGTCGAGCCGTGTTTTCTTCCACTTGCAGTACGGTATGGTTTGCATTATTTCCATGCTTTCTTCATTGTTTTCTATGAGTAACTAAATGGTTTTCTGGGCTCGCTATCGTAATTCTCTCTTGCTCTTCTTAAAAGAAAAAGACCCGATGACTCATATGAATGCCTTACTTAAAAGCCTTTCTTTTTTAAAGTGTTCTTGAAGGCACATAAGGATAGGTTTGGATTGTTAAACTCTCACTTCTTTCATGAACATCTCTTGAATTATTTTTACTTCATTCTTACTTCTTCGCGCTTGATGATTTAATATTCAATTCTAACGATTTCTTGAAGAAAAGACTAAACTCTTCTAACTATTTTATGTGCTTTGTTTCAAACTTTCTAAAAATAGACTTCAAGTTTTGCAAATGATCACTTGAGGAACTTAACATTTTAAGAGAAGAATGAACAATTGAGTAGTGAGATAGTGAGCCCAGATTTGCTTTCTTATTATAAAACAACAAAACAATTCTCAAGTTTTCTAAATCACCTTCTCCAAAACCTTTTCTAAAAAGTTACAATTTCTCTTTTAATCATCTCTTTCTTTTCATCCTCTTTTCCATTAAAAAACGAACGCAATTCCTTGTTTTTGAACGATTCACGGAAAAGCTTCCATCGCATTTCTCCTCGTGGACACGACCCGTTAGCCACAAGCTACACGGTAAATTCTTAAACTTATTGATTATTCCTTTTATTAGCAATCAATTTTTGGCGCCGTTGCCAGGGAGGGAATGGTGTATTTGTTTTCTAACAAGTTTTGTGTGTTGTTTCAGGGACTTGAAGATCAAGATCTAGCATTAAGCTTTGCAAGAGAAGACTTGCAAATTCTGTGCCCTTACTCTCGAAAGTAGGAAGCAGAATTTCAAGAAATTGCGTTGCAAAACTGAAAAATTCATTGGACTACTAAAAACTTTTTTTTGCAGGATATATGGCTCGCAAAAATTTAAGTTTTTGTATGTGCTATTTCTGCTATCCACCATCCATGTTTTAAGCCAACAGTAAAATACTTGTTGAAAAGTTTAAAAAATTGATTATACGTTTGCATTTTTGGCACGAGTCTTTTCAATTCATTTACTTTACTGTTGAAGAGTGCTGGAGCAAGGTACGTACGCATTGTATTCAGAATAGGACTCATCTCTTGGTTGATTTATATCGCTTTGAGTGAATCTTGTTTATCTTGTACACTTGCACAAAATTGATTTTAAGGGCAACACCTAATAACAAGATAAAGTGGGGATTTAATCACCCTTCCTTGACCTAAAAAGCATATTCCAAGCACTCACAAACCTAAGCTTAAGTAAAATCTGATAGACGTTGGCCCTAGGGATATCTCGAACTCACTAGAGTTTATCCTAAAGAGGGAAGGTGTTGGAAATTGACTCCTGCCAACTCAGTGTTTAGGAAGGGGATTGAGGGCCGAAAGCCCAAAGATTGGTGGTTACTTAATTAAGGAACATCTTTGACGGATAACCTCCTACCAATCTTACCCTGACCTGACTGATTAGCTTGTGGTCAAAGTCTACATTCTATCTCCTGTGGACAATCAACCAGTTAGGAGTTGTCTAGGTCGAGGTTACCTTAGACTAGGCTTGGTTGATTACTCTTGTTGACTGTTATTTGAACTTGTTGTGATTGTGATTGTGTTTGTATATGCAAGTATGGTCGAGAGACCCTAATTCATCTAAGTTGACTAGAAACACATCACCACCCAAGCTTGAACCAAGACCAGATCCGGTAATGGCTCAATCAACATCACTGTAGGATAGGTTCTACCCCATTAGAGCCTCACTTCCATTTTGCATTCTACTTCCTTCGGTTGGTGAATACAATTTTGAGCTCAAGCCTCAATTCATCAACATACTCCCCAAGTTTCATGGCCTAGAGTCCAAAGATGCCTACTTCTTCATAAGAGAATTTGAGAAAGTATATCTAATGATGAAAATCCCACACCTTATAGATGATGCTATTAGGTTGAGATTTATCCCTTTCGCACTTAAGAACCTAGCAAAGAAGTGGCTCTACAGTTTAGCGGCCGGCTTCATCACATCTTGGGATGGTTTCATCAAGGTCTTCTTGAAGAAATTCTATCCAATCCACAAGACCGCTCCCGTTAGGAAAAACATCATGTAGTTCAAGCAAGAACCTAGTGAACCATTTTGGAGGTACTTTGAACGCTTCAAAGACCTCCTTGTCCAATGTCCTCATGGAATAGAGAAATGGGGACAATGCCAAATTCTTTATGACAGTTTAGGCTACTCGACCAAGACCCTCTTAAAAGCATGTGCCAAGGGGGATTCTTATAGAAGGATGACCATGAAGGATGGGATCTATATGAGAATCTAACTGAAAAGACTATCCAATGGGAACCTACTAGAGAAAGCTCTAGAAATCCTAACCTATCTCTTCAAAAGGAGGTCTCCATTCGATTGAATCATCCATAGCTAACGAGGCTAAGTTAGCTAACCTAGCGAGAAGACTGGAAGCTCTAGAAACTAAGGAACCAAGTCCAGTCAATCAAGTTAGCCCGAACCAAGTTCCAACTCCAGGTTGTACTTACTATCAGGCCATGAATCATGTGTTTGAGGAGTGTCCTGTATTTCAAGCTCACCAACATTTTCCTGAACTAATGAATGCGGCCTTCTCAAGGCTGAATAATGATCCTTACGCTCCAACGTACAATCCTGGCTGGAGAAATCACCCCAATTTCTCATGGAGCCATCAAAATAATGATCACCCACGGTCAAACCATGCAAACCACTTCCATCATTCCAATAATTCTTCCAATCATCAACCCAACTTTTCCAATCACCCGCACAATTCTCCCAACAATTTTGCAAATTATCAACAAAATTTTTCCAACCAAGCTCCAATATCGTCCTTCCAGAATCCTCAACTTGAAAGGAGAATGACTGATTTTGAGAGAAACATGAAAAGATACATAAAGAACTAGGATTCCTCATGCAAACAATACAGAGGCTAGAGGGTCAAATGAGCCAGTTAGCCAACCCACAACATGAGAGGCGAAAGGGTACCTTACCCAGTCAACCAATTATGAATCTTAGGAATTCACAACAAGCTCATTTGGTTGAGGATCAATCACTGAATCAATGTAATGTTGTTCATACATTGAGGTCGGGAAAGAAAGTTGATAACAAAGTGTCAACACCATCTAATCCTAGTCAGCACAATCACACTTCAGCATCCACCTCATCTAATCCCAACCCTTCTAAAGTTGATGAATCTGAAAAAGATAAGTCAACCAGTCATGTGCACCAGCCTATAGCACCATTTCCTAATAAGCTGAAAAACAAGCAAAATCCGTACATGGATAAGATAATTGAGATCTTTAATGAAGTGAAGATAAATGTGCCACTTCTTGATGCCATCCAGCAAGTCCTATCTTATGCTAAGTTTCTTAAGGACATGTGCACCAAGAAGAGAAAGACTAATGTACCTAAAAAGGTCTTCTTAGTCACTAACATTAGTGAGCTACTATCGGGTCCGATCCCTGTCAAGTACAAGGATCCAGGTAGTCCAACCATTGCTTGTACAATAGGACAAGCCGAGATTAGTCGTGCACTTCTTGACTTGGGGGCAAGTATCAACTTGCTTCCATTCTCAGTTTATCAACAACTCGGGTTGGGCGATCTTAGTCCAACTCGAGTCACCATCCAACTGGCTGACCGTTCTGTTAAAGTTTTAAAAGAGGAGATTAATGATGTCCTGATCCGGGTAGGAGAGTTCATTTACCCTGTCGATTTTATAGTTCTAGAGACACAACCTGTGTCCAACTCTAATCATAAGGCTCAAACTCCTGTTATCCTAGGGCGACCATTTCTTGCTACTGCCAATGCCATCATCAATTGTAGGAATGGGTCTATGAGGTTAACCTTTGGGGACATGACTAGAGAAGTCAATGTCTTCAATCTAGGAAAACAACCCCGGGATATCGAGGACCAAACATTTGAAGTCAACCTAATTGAGAACTTGACAAGTGAACATGGGGAAGAATTGGATTTAGAAACAGAGTGTAACTTCAGGTTAGAGTCTGACGACTTTAATCTTGATCAGGTTGCAGATTCTGTTGTGAATTGGGCCTCAAACCCTATTTCACCAACAATGGAGCCAACAGATTTGACTAGTCCTTCTAGTGAGCCTTCCTCTTCCTTAGAATTGAAAGCCTTACCTGCGCATCTTATGTATGCCTATCTAGGCGAATAAGAGACCTTTCCTGTCATCATTGCCTCCCATTTAAATGACAGGGAAGAAGAAGATCTGAAAGCTATTCTAAGAACCGATATCAAGGGATTAAGTCCGACCATCGTTCAACATCGCATTCATCTCAATGAAGACGCCACACCTACGAGAGACCCGCAGCGTAGGTTAAACCCTATAATGCAAGAGGTTGTTCATGCTGAAATCATAAAACTCTTAGACAATGGGATAATTTATCCCATTTCTGATAGCCAATGGGTTAGTCCTGTCCACGCGGTTCCAAAGAAATCCGATTTCACCGTAGTGAAAAACGAGAACAAAGAGTTGGTTCAAACTCGACTTCCCACGAAGATCCAAGTTTGCATCGACTATAGGAAGCTGAATGCTGCAACTCGTAAGGACCATTTTCTACTTCCCTTCATTGATCAAATGCTTGAACGTTTGGCGGGTCACGAGTATTACTGTTTCTTGGACGGTTACTCGGGGTATAACCAGATCCCTATCGCTCCTGATGACCAAGAAAAGACTACGTTTACATGTCCATTTGGGACATTTGCTTATCATCGAATGCCCTTCGGCTTATGCAATGCCCCGGTAACGTTTTAACGTTGCATGTTGAGTCTTTTCTCTGATATGGTAGAACGATTCTTAGAGATCTTTATGGATGATTTCTCCGTCTACGGAGATTCATTCACTCAATGTCTCCACCATTTAGAACTCATCCTCCAACGTTGTGCTAAGAAAAATCTGACACTGAATTGGGAGAAATGCCACTTCATAGTAAAACATGGAATTGTCTTGGGTCATGAAATCTCCAAGAAAGGAATTGAAGTGGATAGAGCCAAAATTGAGGTTATTGCTATGCTTTCCATGCCCAAATGCGTTAAGTACATTAGATCCTTCTTAGGACACGCTGGTTTCTACCGAAGATTTATCAAGGATTTTAACAAAATTGCTAGGCCCTTGACTAATCTGTTAGCTAAGGATGTGTCCTTCACTTTCGATGCTGAATGCATAAACTCTTGGGAGAAGCTTAAGAGAGAGCTTATTTCTGCACCAATCATATCTGCACCGGATTGGTCTAAGCCGTTCGAAATCATGTGCGATGCTTCAGATTTTGTCATAGGCGCTGTCCTAGGACAACGCATTGATAACAAGCAGCATGTGATTTACTACTCTAGTAGGACTCTCAACGATGCTCAATTGAACTATACAATGACTGAGAAGGAATTCTTGGCAGTAGTGTTTGCTTTAGAGAAATTTCGTCCCTACCTATTAGGGTCCAAAACTACCATTTTCACCGATCATTCTGCGCTTAGGTACCTCATGATGAAGAAGGATGCCAAGGCCCTACTCATTCGTTGGATCATCCTTCTTCAAAAATTCGATCTTGAGATTCGAGATAAGAAAGGCATAGAAAATGTCGTTGCTGACCACCTCTCACGGATCCCTAATTCTCCATGCAACGAATTACCCATAAATGAGGATTTTCCTGATGAACATCTCTTAGCTATCTCTAGGGAACCTTGGTTTGCTGATATAGTGAGTTACTTAGTCACAAACCAAATTCCATCTCATTGGTCCAAAAATGATGTTTACGGTTCTTATCCCAAATCCGGTATTTCTTTTGGGAGGAACCGTATCTTTTCAAGTACTGTTCTGATCAAATTATTAGGAGACGCATTCCCGATGAGGAGAATAAGAGTGTTCTATCTTTTTGTCACGAACTTGCTTGCGGTGGATACTTTGATCCCCGCAAGAATGCTGAAAAGGTGCTACAAAGTGGGTTTTATTGGCCCACTTTGTTCAAGAATGCTTATGAATTTTGCAAGGCGTGCCCTAGATGCCAAATGGTAGGAAGGATTTCAAACCGAAATATGATGCCCCTCAACCAAATTTTAGAAATAGAACTCTTTAATGTTTGGGGCATCGACTTTATGGGTCCTTTTCCTAATTCATTTGGGAACCAATACATATTGGTTGCTGTGGATTATGTGTCCAAGTGGGTAGAAGCCATTCCTTGTAAAACTAATGATAACAAAGTTGTCATAAAGTTTTTGAAAGAGAACGTTTTTTCACGCTTCGGAACCCCTCGTGCTATCATCAGTGATAATGGCACGCAGTTTTGCAATAGATCTTTTAAAGCTCTTATGCGAAAGTATGCCATAACTCATAAGTTGTCCACACCTTATCATCCTCAAACCAGTGGGCAAGTTGAGGTTTCAAATAGACAAGTCAAGCTTATCTTGGAGAAAACTGTGAACCAAACCAGAAAGATTGGTCCATCAAACTTGTAGATTCTCTATGGGCCTACAAAACTGCTTTCAAGATGATTCTGGGAATGTCTCCTTATAGGTTAGTCTATGGCAAACCTTATCACTTACCCGTTGAGTTAGAGCACCGAGCCTTATGGGTAATGAAGTAGTTGAATTTCGACTTGACTAAGGCCGGTGACCTTCAGAAATTACAAATTTCTGAATTAGAGGAATTGAGAAATGAGGCCTATGAAAATGTTAGGATCACTAAAGATAGAGTCAAGATTTTCCATGACAAGCACATCATAAGAAAAACGTTTGTCCCTAGACAAAAAGTCTTACTCTATAATTCTAGGCTTCATCTTTTTCCAGAAAAATTGAAATCGAGATGGACTGGGCCATTCGTTGTAAAAATCGTGTTTTCACACGGTGCAGTTGAGA